>JAHZNC010004654.1:0-24582 GCA_027744095.1 Zhuqinia jingwanae | reverse complement strand
CGGCTGATTTTTCGATTGTACAACTACATCAACAAATTGATTATTTTTGCAATTTAAAACTAATAAATCGCCTTTGATCACATTATCTGAAAGGTGATGATTTGACCCTTGAACCAGCATAGGTCCTTTCACTGAATTTGAAGAAATTTGTCCACAACAGGTAGTATCGGTCAAATAAATTGACCAATCGGATCCTTCCACAGAATTTGATGTCACATTTTGACCATCTCCTTTAACGTACAGCCCAGTTCCGCGGGTGGATTTGATGATCGAATTGACGATGGTGTTTTCTTTTCCACTCAAGTAAACTCCCGTTTCATAGCCGGTAACAATGATGGAACTCAAATAGTTATTGTTCCCCTCTATCATTATTCCAATGACAGGTTCGAATATCAACAACTCTATTCCTTTTACGACCCAGTAGTTACCGGAAATGGTAAGGCCCGTTGTTCCCGAGGAATTAGAGTATGCATCCAGTTTAATGACTGCGGATCCATCTAAAGATGTCCCCGTGATGGTTATAGGATTCCCAGCTTTCCCACTTTTGGATGCAATGAATTCATAATCCTGAAAAAATATGTCGTTAGACCCAAGTTTTATAGTGTCACCCGGGTTGGCTTTATTAAGAGCACTTTGAAACTGTTTCGCAGTCACTACTATTCTAACAGCGGACTCGGATACAGATACACAGTAATAATAAGTAAGAAAAACTGAAATGATTCTCCAAAATGGCAATGAAAATGTAAAACTCTTCATGATGAGAAGAAAGTTGTTTACTACTCTCTCAACAACATCTAAGACGCATATTTATGTGTTAATAAATTCAATAGCAGCACGCAAAAAAACCAAAAGCAAATATCATCTTAATTCAATGTCTTTTACAAGGATTCTATCCTTTTTAATGTGAACATGAACACTTTTACTCATCACTTATGTAGGTGTATTTACGTATTATGTACATATATATTTCCAGCTAAATAAAAAACAAAACATTAGAATTCTCATTATCATCTATTTATGTCAAGACTCAAAACTGCAAGGTAGCTAATGAATGAGATGATAATTTAGTTAGCTGTCTTGGTATGACAGAACACTCAACACATATGAGTTGCTCCACTATAACTTGTGGTTATTTACTTCCAATATTTTGATATTTTTATTTAGCATCTATGTATCTTATTACCAGATTGTATAGAAGTTGGGGGAATGCACTCACACACGTGCTCCAAAACCTTTGCCAAAGGTGGAATGTCACCATTTTAAATTTTACGGTAATATATTGTCTGTGAGAATTTTTTATTACTGAAAATTTTGTATTCAAATCGTTTTAGGATATTGACGACTTTCTAACGGCTTCCGGTGAAGATGGATTCATTTTCTTCAGTCTTGGCTCCATTGTACCCGCAAACGTAATGCCAGAGGAATACCGACAAGCTTTTGTACGAGTATTCTCTCGTCTAAAACAACGTGTCATTTGGAAATGGGAGACTGAGAAAAATGTCTGATGTACCTCCTAATGTAATGCTTCGTAAATGGCTACCCCAACAAGATATAATAGGTAACAGATGAGTATAAAGAAATGCATATATATACTATGACATATCCCGGATCTGTATGATATCCGTGCTTTGATCTCGATATTACATATTTTTTTACAGGCCACCCCAACATTAAATTATTTATGTCCCATGGGGGTTTGCTTAGGCGAGTTACTATTATTATGATTTATTTAACGTGGTATTGTATTCTTGTACGAGTTTCTATAAGATTTATTGTTCAATTGCTTTTTTCTATCAAACACCTTTTATAGTACTAAAGAAGCCGCTTATCATGGGGGTAATAAATTTTAGTTCATTTTGCCTTCATTCGACAATAAGATTGTTATTCTAATATTTACCTGGCTCTTCTTTTTAGTATCAGTATTGGGATTCCCAATTTTCGGTAACTATCTGGAGTACATTTAATTTTGATATTTTAGTACTAATCTGATGAAACACATTTCTAAAAAAATGCTTGTTTTCAGGTGATCAAGATTTAAACATAAGACAAGCTGAAACTGTTGGATATGCCAAATATTTTGAGATATTGGATATAAATGAGGAAAAAGAAGGATTCCAAACTAAATTGCAAAACAAAAATACAAAAATAATAATTTTAAGTAACCTATTAAACGTTGAGTAATTTTATAATACCTAATTAAATTTTATGTAATTTTTTAAGTCCCAAATAAAAGTTCCACTTGTGCCAGACTGCCATTGTAAATGAGTTGCACCAGAACGTTATCAGAATTTACTGTTGGAAAAGTGTATGCCCAAGATTCCAATTTACCAGCTTTTTACTTAGCTAAACTGCATTTATAATTGGAGAAAAGTTTGGCGTAAGCCCGGTGTAGTAGTGAAAGTGCATTACCTGATCCAGAATGCTATATTTACATTAATTAATATCAAGAAAGATATCATTAGCTGACATGATGTCATTGATATTGACAGATCCTACATACAACACGCATAAAAAGAACTCAAGAATGAAGCCCAAAATAAAAACTGCTTTTTGCACAATAATTATTGTTCATACCGAAATATTTTTTTCGTTTTCATTTCAATTCATTATATAAAAATCATTTTTTCTTTAGCTACACAACATTATAAATATATTTTGTTAATAATTGAAAACCACTCAAAAAAATAATTTATTACTATGCACAATGTAATAGATAAAAGAAGAGTACATGTCCCTAATCAAAATTAAACTGAGAGTATATACAAACGTTTTTCAACCATTTAATTATGATGCTGACTCATCTGTTCAATTTAAATAAATCACGGAACAAATCTACTAATTCAAGCCAATGAAAGTACGGTTCTCCTTTTTGCATTCATTATTTTCACATTTTTGGTTTCTTTGGCAAACTTCCGAATGCATTGATTACGGTGCCTTTAGTCCCTGAAGCATTTGCAGTAAATGGCGGTTGCACTAGAACAGGTTGAACGGTAGGCGCTGCAGCGGTGCCAGCAAACACAGGCATTACTCCTTTCTGATCCCACTTTGATTTTCTTTTGGGTTCTCCTTCACCATGTGTCCCTAGTTCAGAAAGAATACGTAATAGCCAAATTAATGATTGTCGTCAGCGATGAATGAATAGGAGATGTATTTTGCGTCACATAGTTGGAAATCATACCTGAAGCACTCGACCCTGATGCTGTTTTCTTGACAGTTCCCGAAACAAATTCGACCTTTGTCCTTTCCTTTCTTTCCTTTTCTCGTCTTTCCATTTCAGTTTTTTGTGCTTTAGCTAGTTCATCATAATACGAAGCTTCGTCCCATAAATGTGGATCGTAAATGTGCTGAAATGATAAATTAAAAAAACAATCAAGCAACAATTGCAACAATATACGGCTAATGTAGAAATATGACATGACTGATAATAATGACGCTAATATATATTATTGTCTTACCTTTGGATAATTTGTTCCTAATTCATCTATATTGCAACGAATGATTAGCTTTTCGTATATACTTGGATTCCTAAACTGTTTATTGCTTTGAATTATTGCATTCATTTGAAATCCTTGTTTCACTTTCCTCTCATATAAACGTGTAAACTTTTCCTGAAGCTCTGGAGAGCATTTTATGGGTGGCTCAGATGGTAGTTTAATTTTTTTGGAAGGTTGTTGAGGTAAATCATTATCTTCGGACGGTTCTTTATCCTGAGATATGTCTTCAAGGTCAGTTACATCTTGCTTAGAACCAGCAGCATCGTCATCAATAATTTCTGTAGTTGTTAGCCCAGCTGGCGCTGCCTCATCCTGCCCACTTAAGTCATTATCCTGAATGCTGTCCGAATTGTGATCATAGTCGTCTACAACATCATCGTCAATCAAATCATCTTGATAAGAGACCAGTCCCAAGGGATTATTGGATTTGGAACGATTGCCTTCAGAAGTGGAATCTCCGGCACTGGACACAGACTGTGCATCTCTGCTATTTGACTCTCCAGGGGGTGAAATGGATCCTTCGGTAATTTCTATGAATTTAATTAAAATGTTTCAAGACCTTTATTACAACAACAAAAACCTTTAGAATTGCATTTAAAAACCTCAAGTTCCACACATAAACAATGCTTACTGTTATCAGAATCCTCCTTCTCTGTTACTTCTTCTGTCTGTTCTACATCATCTTCTTCTGGTTCTGAATCCGTGTAATTTGCCGTTAAGGATGCCAGCGCAGAATGTGCACTTGAAGACATCTTGGGAAATTTAAATGGGGGATGTGCTTTTTTTTTAGTAAACACAACTTTGGATGAATTGGAAGAAGTCACACACTTAATTGCGCGATGAACCAAAAATTGTACCCAAACTATATCTTTCGCGATTTATAAGAGTAATTAAATCATGTAAATTTAATGTTAATTACATCTGAGGAGGAAATTTGATAAACATTAAATGTAGATATATATTTTATTACACATTTGAAAAAGATTTACTGAATGACAGCGAGACACAAAATCGACTTGTTCTTTAGTTCTTGTTTAATGTTTACCAACAAAATCATCTTGTTTGCCATTCGCGGCAATAAAGAAAAATATGATGGGGCTCTGCGATACATGATCCATGGCTCATAAGCAAATATGCCCATCATACTTAAACGTACCTAACCTAAAGGCTCATTAATTTTTTTTAAACCTCTTTGTTCATTTTAAAGGTTAGACAATGAACAGGTATGTGCATTCCTACTTAATATGCATGACTCCATTATATCAGTGTTCTATGTGGACTACTTCATTCATACCAGACTTTTTGAATTTGCAACACAAGGCATCAAGACAAAAAATGCTCTGCATTGAAAATTAATTTATTACATTAGATAATAAATAGCATCTTTTATTTTAGTTAATCATTAATTATTATATAAATAAATTTATTAAAAAAATACAAAACAATGTGTATAATTGATTATTGCATGTGCGCGAATGTCGGTACTTAAAGCTATAAAGCTGACTGAAAATATAATAATTTATCATAAATTGATTCCTTGACGTAGTTCAACAAAAAGTAAAAAAAGCAGCAACAAATAATGTTGGAAGACAGTATAATAAAATGATAAAAAAGTGAACAATAAATGCACATACTTAGATTTTAGGTATCTATAAATATGTGTATCACGTTTAAGGAATGGGAAGCACCAATGGTGGAAGTTCATTTGGTTTTTTTTTGGCATTAAACGTAACATCTTAAATATAAAACAGTCCGTAAATGATTTGGTTTTTAAATAATTGATGACAAGAAACGTTCCCGCTCCAGCTCATCTGGAAAAAGATCCTTAATTGTTTCACTCGCATCCAATTCCTCTCTTGGTGTCCTTAAACTTAAAATATTCCAAAATAATTTTATTACTCCACTTGAATACAATATCATTTTTACCTCCACTGTTAATGCATAAATCTTTTTTTCTTCATATTTTTGGTTTAAAAAATATGTAGTTACCTTTTCAAATTCCAAATAGCTCGAACTTTGAGCCTGTCCCAAAATTCTTTCAAAGTCTTGTTTTCGACGAACATTCCAAACTTGAGTGTAGAAAACCAGAGGAGGTACGTACATGTGTCTACATCAAAAAGATATAGTGGCTGAGCAAGCAATGTTAGAGCCATTGACTTTTCCAGTTCAGTAATCATGTTATAACTAGCAGCCATCATAAGCTCTACAGCTAGTGCTGGATCTTTTAAAGGTTCCGCAATGGAATTCATTGTTATAAATCGAACAAGAGCTCTCAAACTTTTGTCATCCAAAGTATGGTTGCTTCCATCTTCAAGCTGAGCACCCGAGAATAGTTCTAAGGCTTTGTAGGATGACCTAGCATCATCATTTTCCTCCAGTAGAAATTGCAGCTGTTTTTCGACTTTTTCGCTGAATGCTAAATAAATCAAATAACTTTAATTAACACAATTATATTTTACTTGATTTCCTTATTAAATAGCCGAACAAGCACGAAGAGTATGTACTCTGTACAACCGGCCGTATGTCAAAAAACTATAAAGAATTTCTGAATTCTTTATTTGGTATTCAAGTCAACGTAAGTTGACAATCAAAAATCCCCATCCCATTGCCTTTGGGAAGCTTCCCCACTCACTACTACAAACGCATGACATCGCATTGAGCGGCATGGCCTCATGCCACCTGAGGTGGGAATACCGTTCGGCTATTTGCATGTATTTACTTAAGAAGGAGCATAAATATTATTAATATTATACATCATTGTGTATAACCTGCATTTAGCTCTAACCTGCCATCAAAGCTTTGGAAACTTTAAAAACCTTGTCATTGTTCGAAAGTAACTCGATAGTGTGATCATATAACTTTGCCGTGATAAATTTCTGATGTCGATCCAGTTTTTCAGAGAGTTCTGTTGTTTTTGGGCGAGGATTGATTGTCCAGGACGCCTGGATAGTAAAGGAACCTGAGAGAGCGGACACCTCCCCATGTGCAGTTTTATATCTCTTCCTTCGTCCATGCATATTGATCAAGTCGTCAATATCGTCCGTAATCTGTACCCAAGCCTCAACATCACTTGCAGAGTTCGCAACAAGCATTTCTGGTATAGGACAAAATAAAATATTACTTTACTTTTATCGCATGAAAATTATTTTCTTTATCGTTTTGATTTGTGATTTCTAACCTCCAGTTTGCCATTTTCTTAGAATGCCATCATGAAATAAGCTCAACGTTAATATGGCATCCTCTCCAAATGCCTTTTTAAGGAAATCCAACTGTTTCAACTTGACATTTATGTGGCGTTTATTAACAATACGCAGAGACATGAAAATTTCATTCCTACATAAAATCAAAATAAAATCACACCAATAATATTTACAAAAGGCCTTGAAAATTACAATGTATTAGAGATATAATATAAGCGTACGGTAGAGGTATTGGGCTGTCTCTCTTCGTTAGTAGCGCATGTGGCAAAGAATCCGGATGGATAGTTATAGGTATTGAAATGTCAGGTGCTGCAAAAAGCAATAAAAGGTTACATGTTAACAATCGCTGACCCTGTAGACAACATTTTACTACCAGTCACACCACAAGAAATCAAACCAAGTACTTACCTGTAACAAGTTCCTCAATCCAATGAAAACGACGTGGATCACCAGTTATTTCTTTCTCAAACACTAACTCCGTTGATACTGATTTTGCCAATTCCAGCTTAACCACCAATGTATCTGGTGGTGTTACCTCAAACATTGCGTCGTTGTCAATCTACAAAACGTACACAAAAGAAGAAAAAATAATTTTTTTTTTACATTTTAGCCGTTATCAGCTTCACAATTGCGCCCAGTTCAGCCCCAAAGCTCTCATCACCAGATGACCTACTTTCTCTTACCATGTCGACTTCTGCTACTGGTTCATTTCCTGGATTATTATACGTTTCCAATATAACTAGTGAGAATGACAAACTAGTTGTTTGATAAAAACCTGGGTAGACAACAGTAATTTTAACCGAAAAACAAACGATTCAGTTGGTAAAATTGCAAGAGCAATAATAACAGAGCTAAAGCTAAACACGCACTTTATGGTGCATGTGAAAGTTTATATCCTCCCATGTATCTCTTGCAGCTTGCATACTTGTTTTTCAAAATTAAATTAAGTGCATGACAAGACCAACAATTCATGCAGCAACTAGCACAAGTCTGTCTGTTATCGTCATATCGTACTCGTAAGATCGTGAAACTTAACTCATGAAAACTTGTTATGCTGAATGGATTACACGGATTTTACTTACAACTTCTTTCTTGTAATTTTCAAGCCGAGCTCAGGAGCTCTCTCTTTTTGCTGCAGCTTTTTTTTCTTTTTCTTCTTCTTCTTCTTGAGACAAGAGAGACGCCCGGGCTGTTATATAAGTTTATCGTACTCTATGACTCATTGCTGCGTTCGTATGTGGCTTTGTTTACAAAATAATACTCCAGCAGAACAGAATCCAGGCGCGTTCAATGACCTTATATGCTGGGTGATAAAAGCAAGTCATCCTTTTAGCAATTCCCTTACCAATCACCAATTCCAAATTAATCTAATATCTGTCACGTTTTTTTTTTCGATTTTTTTGCATGAGATGTAATTAATTTTAAATGACTAGTTTGTTTCATTTAGTTTATTTGATAAACACAAAATAAATTACTATGTTATCTTTCAACAATCAACAAAGATAAGAACATGGTAATCATAATTTTAAATATTACAACTCAAGTTAAAAAATATTGTTGTTTTAATAAACTTGACTATATTTTATTAAATCTTATTATCTCACTGAAGTCCGCACAATGCTTTTATTATTATGATTATCAATGTCATTTAAAGGAAAAAACTTTTCTTGGCGAACTTTGTTTCTGCTTTTTATCCTGGCAATAAAAAACCGAAGACGGGTAAAATATCTGGAAATTCTTAAACTAAATGGTGTTGGCCTATGTGATTTCCTCTCACCACCAGCCAACTTTGAACTACTTTTGGGTGGAAGAAGTGTTCCCAAGTCACTCTGCTGACCATTCCCCTGGTGTACTTCCAAAGTCATCGTTGTCGATGATGATGATAAGGATCCTGAAATAAGTAAGTTTCCCACACTTTGTTCACTTAAACAAGTTTTATAAACTCTCATGTCTTCCAAGGCACACCATTCTGTTATCTTGTTACGCCGGTTTATTCTTGCCAATAGATAAATAGTCTTGTCCCTATCCAGACGTCCTAAACTTTGCAGCTCTCCATCCTCGTCGATTCCCAAAACAAAGTAACCGAAATTAAAGATTTTAGATGCTCTGCGCAGATCCTTGAGTGTTCCAACTTTGAGTTCTTCTTGTGGTAGTATTATTTCCTTGGGTGGTATGTCATTTGTTTGTCTTTTGCTCTTCTTAAGTTTACTTTTCTTCTTTGTTGCGAATTCCTTACTTCTCAAAATTAGATCGGCAAATGAGGCAGCGGTGCTAAAGTTGAAACAGTTTAGATTCTTGGGGCAATAGGCAACAGCATCCCGTAACAAGCACCGGTTTCCAGTATGCAAGCAATTCGGAATTAACAAACACAGATTGGAAAATAAATCATTACCAAGATTCACATAACCACCAAGAAGCTTCCCACTGCTGGTTGGTAAAACGGAAGTGCCACTCTTCCAACGAAAATTTGTTTTGGCTAATAATTTTACTGAGGAAGTTCCCTTGTTCCAGTTTAGTCCATAAACATGCCAAAGGTCAGCATCATGACTTCCTTTCAGCATGCTTGCACAAGGAGAGGGCGTTACAGCTTTGTCTTGAAAACAGGTTTGTAAATATGGTACCACCTGTGTCCACTTCCAATCTTCAGGCGATTCGCCCACTCTCAGTAGGTAGTTAATTTGACGGGCATGCTCTTTTTGTCTGCTTGATTTCTTTCCTCTCAAAGTGGTTTCCACTTCATGGATTGTTGTCTCCATTCCGGCGGATGAATGAAAAACTCGACATGTTGCTTTCCCCGAATCGTTTGTACTTTCTTTAACAAAGATGCACGTATACGTGAATCCGTACAGGATGGATGCTGCCACCAACTCGATTAGAGAGCCTTCTATTTCCTCCTCCATAAAATAATGTCTGTATACCCGTCTCTGGAATTTTTCACCGTCTTCTTTCCCAAAACGTTCGGAAAGTTCAGTAGTGGACACAGTAAATTCGTCAATCAAGTTTTCATAGAATCCTACAACTTTATCGCCAAAAATATCCCATCCGGCCTGACTGCAAATGTAGTCCACAACAGATTCTCGTATTTCCTTGTGATCTTGTTCTGAGCCCGTGGTTATTTGACCAAGGCAATGGAATAAGGTGTGACCTTGAGTGCCTGAATTGGGAAGGACTACAAAATATTTGTCTTCTACATTCATGACAGCATCTGGAGGGAGCATCATTCTGTTGCAAATTTTATTTTTATACGTTTTATTTTTCAAATAATTTTATGTTCCTGTCAAATTAAGAATGCAAATGATTTTATTTAGTTAACTAAATTATAATTACATTTTTTCTTCTTCCGTAAAAAAACTCGATAGGCTTTGCAAAACATGTTCTGGGGCATCGCGAGAATACTGCAATGTTGAAATCCCTTCCCCATCTCCAACATCTCCCTCATGATTCTTATTATTATTGCAAATATTATTTTTACTGTTGCACCCTTCGCTTGCTGTAAAACAAGCTGTGTCGAAAAACTCAGTGGAAGAGTCAACGTCATCGTAGTAATATTCAATGTCATCGTTGGACTGGAAGGGAATGACATGATTATTGTGGGATTTTTTTTGAGTTGCTGAAAAGTGCGTTCCTTCACTCTCCGTCTGTGATGTAAGTGGAGTTTCAATGGAGTCACCACACTCTTTCATCCAAATTGTTAACGTCTCAGCCTCTTCTTCCTTTTTAAGAACAAGGTCGAGGTCTACAATAGCTGGCTGCAATGGGCTAGGTTCTTCCCCATGCAAATTTTCACTGGTGGGTTGGGTGTCCATTACTCTCAGATGATGGTGATATGATGATGATAATGTGTCTTCAGATATCATCTGGTATCATAAAAGCCATAAAAAAATTATTTTGTTGGGAAGCAAAAGTGGAAAGGATTATCAATTTTTTCAAACGTTGTTATTGACAAAAATAATAATTTAACACCTCAACGATAAAAATTGTGAGGTAGTAACGGGCAGTTATTGATACATTGTTATGTGGCATACCATATTGGCATTCTCATCTTGACGTACTGATATATTCACCACATATGTAAAAATTCATTTGCTCAGGGCTTATGACGGTTTAGGCCTACGTGCAATCTGACAGATATACAGAGATTACCAATAATAAAAATCTAAAATTAAATAAAACTTGTATGCACTTACATTGCAGTTGCACAAACATGCTCATGCTCATGTACACACTCCAAATCACGTGACATACAACATAAATATAAATTAAATAGAACGTGCATCTTGTTTTGATATGAAAACGGTCTGTTCGGATGATTTTATGTTATTTCTCATGCATGCCATGTATAAAAGCAAATCTCTGTTTTTGAACAACTCTCAGTCAGGCTGTGCTTCAATAATAGAAAGGAGTCAGCTCAAGCAAAACAGTGTTCTTTATAATAGGCTTTTCAATTGAAATGCCAAAAAAAGTATACACAAATACAATATTTAGGTGAGACATTATATATAATATACTAACCGAAAAAAGTTTAAGCAAATAATTACGGTTAAAATAATATTTAAATTTAAAAGAAACTAGTTCATAAATATAGAATCTTAAAATGTCTGCTGGAGGAGGTGTAGCTGGAGTGTTGCTTTCTCCGGTGGGGGAGGAAGCAACGTCCACCAGGGCAAAAGTGCTTGTGTTTTGCAAGCCGGTTAAAATTTCTGCAGGAACAGGTTGGTTTAGTTGTGTTTTCTCCGAGATTGTCTACCATTCAATTAGTCAACGTTTGACAATATCTTTTTTGGCAATTTATAGATTTTACGGTGACATCCGGCTCCAAAGTGATCATTGTAACAGCCGGTGCTCGACAACGAGAGGGCGAATCTCGTCTAGATCTTGTGCAGCGAAACACTGACATCTTCAAAAGTATCATTCCGCCCCTTGTGAAACACAGCCCTGACGCAATACTTCTCATTGTCAGTAATCCAGGTTAGTACTGCGCATTGCCCCAATTTTAGGGTATCATTTTTTTTAATCTTTGGGGGTATTTTGCCAAAAATTTTATCATCACAATAAACAATGTGTAGGTATTTCCAAAAACCATAAAATACCAGTATACGTACAATAACGTGTGTTTAATGTTTGTTATTGTATTTTACTCTCGTAGTTGACATCCTAACGTATGTAGCGTGGAAGCTTAGTGGACTGCCTAAACATAGGGTCATTGGCTCTGGAACAAATTTAGACTCATCTCGGTTCAGGTTTCTGATGTCTGAAAAGTTACAAATTGCACCATCTAGCTTGCACGGTTATATCATCGGAGAGCACGGAGATAGCAGTGGTATGCCTGTAAATGTTATATTATAGACCTCTCTCACAACGCATATAAATATAAACTCACTCGAATCATAAAACAGGCACGCAACTGCCAAAGTTGACTGATATATTGCTCTTATTTTCATCCTTTCCTTCATTAACATTTCAAACAAAAAAATAAACAAGTTATTTTTGTTCGTGTTGAATACGCAGGATTTTGAAAAATGCATTACACAATTTATCCTTTTATAAATAGTTCCTGTTTGGTCTGGGGTCAATGTTGCGGGTGTGCGGCTTTTGGAAGTTCAACCCAATTTGGTGGAAGAGAACAATCCAGAGAAATGGAATGAGTTACATAAACAAGTTATCAATAGGTATGTGTACATGATATTTGACTGTGTTGGAGTTGCAATATGTGCAAGGTTTGGGGCATTATGAAACGCCATGTTTTTATCTATGCATAAACATTGGATTAGTAAATAATATTTACGCTTGTTCTCAAATTCATTTTATTCAGTGCATATGATATAATCAAGCTAAAAGGATATACTAATCTGGCGGTTGGATTAAGCGTCGCAAGCATTACGAAAGCTTTGTTGGGAAATACGAAGGTGGTTAAGCCTGTATCCACTTTGGTCAAGGTTAGTAAAAAATCCAAAGTTCATTTATCTTGACGGGAATCAAGTGATTTGTAATTTTGTTCGTCTCAGAGCTACAAGATGAAGCGGTGAAAGATGTGAATATATGTAATAACACATCTATTATTTAAAGGAACTTTATGGAATACAACATGAGGTGTTCCTTTCTCTTCCTTGCGTACTCGGATCACAAGGAGTGACCAATATTGTTAATCTGACTCTTAACGAACAGGAAAAAAGTCAACTTGTCAAATCTGCCGAAACAATGAATAGCGTGCAGTCGGGTATAAAGTTTTGATTATTGATCGTGATCGGTACTACCGCTTCAGTAGTATGCGTTTGTATTTTGGTTGACGGATGTCAAAATAGTAGATGAAAAAATGCCAAAATAAAATTCTATTAAATTTTTTTCATCCTCTGATTAATTATTTACTAAGTTATATAGCAATGTTCGTCGTGACTTCAGCGATTTTCTAGCTTTTTTTGCTGAGATTGCATAATATTGTGCATTGGTTCAAAGTACAAAACTCCAAAGTTATATAAGTCAAGTACTCTAGGCTTACTACAATTAACTACAAAAGTAGGATAGTATTTTGTTAATTTTTGTGTAATTATTACAATAATTATATCGTTGCAGTGCTTCCCTTCTAATATAAATCTAATCATGGTAAAATAGCAGAATCATTTATTATATTAATTGGTATAATATATTTACACTAGCAGAATGCAATATCGCAGTTCCACCTAAATTTCTTTTACATGATTGCAGTAAAACGCTGTTATTTTGATAATGATGGTTGTAGTATTAATTCGACCCAGAAGATTGCGTAGCACTTTCATTGTAAGTGGCGGTGATGATGATGCATTGTTCAACATTTTAATCTTAAATACCATCATTTCCCATCCCTAAACTTGTGACTTGCACTGAAAGTTCTGTGCTGCCATTTTGGCCACCTACACATTTCTGAACTCAGAAGTTGGTTCTAATTATCATAATAATAATTCATATAACCATCTTGTTTTGTTTACTCGTGTACATAATATATCAGCACATGTTGGTTATACCAACTTGGTATAATAAGAACATAGGTGAGCACCTACAATAATTCATCCATATTCCATCTTCCATTCCATCTTCATGGCTCCCATTCTGTGAAACATAAAACATGACCATTTCCAAGCGCATAATTCACTAGACCGTCGCAATTGCGATTTTGTGATTCGTAATGCTTATGGAGTAAGATGTGTGTAGGAACCGACTAGGAAAGAAGAAGATTTTTGTTTCACACCACAGACCACGAGTCACATATATTGCATAACAATATCAACAATATCTCACCACATACACTTGCACTTGGACCACTCGTTCATATTTCTGTTCAGTGAGTATTTATAGTGAGCTTAATTAACATCGTTAAACTGCATTTGCATGAAACGTTTTGAAGATGCTGTAAAGTGAACAAAAGTGAGGAAAATTCTCATAATTACTTTTAAAAGAAAACTAATTTGAGTTAAACTTGTTTAGCTCTCTTTCGCAAACACACTTACACAACAAGAGTCAGTGTACCGTACCTATAACCTATACTAGAGCACTAGCGTTTACTATATAATAGGTACATAATGCTGTATGTAAGTATGTAGGCAGATGTATTTTCATATCATTAACCATCCATCCAGTAATTCCTTAATTACTTAATATGCAGCAAGCCCATAAAAATATAGCAAACGTAACATATTGTACACAGGTGGCTTACCTGTGAATATCAAATGCCTGCTTTTTGAAGGCTATTATATTCCATACTCTCTCTCTTATTATTCTCTTCTTCTCGGTCAAAACAAGGTTTGTTTAAAAGTGCTGTAGAGCATCAATAGCAGCATCACGAAATGAAATTCTCTAATTATCATGATAATGAGCCACTCCAAAATTCCAAGAGTTTTGTGCTACCACACACACACACACACACACACACACAGCAACATGGCATGTTTGCTTTTTGTTATACAACAAAAGACGCAAATAGTGGAGAAGTATGTCATCTCTTCATTGCATGCATGTTTCAAAAATACTCGTGATTCATTGCCACTTTATTTAACCGCTGTTGCATTCTATCTCACACATCGCACAATAAAGCGCACAATAAAGAATAAAGGTAATAAAATCCAAATGCGCATCATCATCATCATATCGCCAGGGAGGAAACTATTTATGGATAAGGAACTAACTATAAATTTTATACATATAGTGGGCTAAAAAAGGCCATGTGTAATTTTATTAGTGATTAAACCAAGCGTGCGTAATGCTGTTAAAGTGCGTTTGTTTTTATAGGTTTTCACATTACATGTCGGAATTTTACTGGCGTTGTAAAAAAAACTGATTAGAACAAATAAGAATTTTAATTTTTTAAATAATAAATATTTGTGGACAAACAAAACTACATAGACAAAAGCAGGAATAAGGAAAATCTCAGTCCAGAAAAACAAAACAAAGGCGAGCACATTATCGTGGTGGCAAGGGAAAGCCCTCTGTTCAGCGGAAGTGATGCTTCCATTCAATTTATCCGCCTTGTAAAGCCAACTTATTAAGTCTGAAAAACTTTTTTATTGTGATTTTAATTCAAAATTTCGACTCAAACGTACATCATGGGACCTCAATTACTTCTCATTCCGGCACTCTTTGTTGCTATCTGTGCTACCTTCATAATTCTCCATTCTTGTTATCACAGATGGACAAGTAGTACAACTCTTTTAAAGAAAAAAGAGGCAGCAAAGATTTCCCTGGTTAATATTTTGCAGATGACAAATGCAACGTTGCCTTCTCCTCCGTGGTAAGCATTGACTGAGCATATCATAAAAATCTGAAAATAAATAATTAGCGGATATAATTATAATATTTAAAATGAATTTATGTTGTTTAGGTCAGCAAGTGGTGCGGTTAAATCCAAAATCAAACCGCAGGTTCTAGTGAACGATAGCGCCACTTCTCCATCTTCTGAAACTGAAGATAATAAGGAAAAGTCACAATCCATCTCGTTGTCATATCCAACATTTGACCCCAGAAATCCAAACGTGTTGTCAACATTTTTGACTTTATCAGATCAGCAACACTCCCACTATTGCCCTCCACCTTGTTATGAAGATTTGTACGGACCAGGCGGCGCAGTGTTCACGTTCAAGTCATTAACATCAGAACGGGAAGAGCAACCGCCACCACAATTTTCGTCAAGTACGAAAGCTCCAGGTGGTGGTACACAGTATCAATACTATTCCAACAACGGAAACAACACATCCTGCTTGCTGCAAGTCCCACATCCAGAGGTGCCGATACCCTGTCAGGAAAGACGCAATTCCAGTGCAGTGCTCTATTTGTGAACTTGATATTTAAGAACAAAGGACAGAAAAACTTACTATCAGTATATAGTATTTTAGTGATAATTTCTCTACTTCATTCATCATTCAGCGACAATTTGTTATAAATATTGACTAAGTATTATCACTGATGTATATTAAAACTATAAATACGTTCATATGATTTAACTGTTTTGAAAGCTGTGCTAGTGCTTAGTAAACAAGTAAAAAAGATTGTACATAATATAATAATACACACTATACTTGCTTTCAATAAAAGTTATATTCAATTTAAAACACTATTAACACCTGGGACAAAATACGGGGCAAAATCAGCTAACTGAACCAATCATCTTGTTTCCAGCATATCGTCTTTTAAAGTATCACCAAAAATATACTTTTTAGTGCTCATATTTGACAATTAGCACGTTTTTAATTATAATCAATTTTCTGGAATAAATAGTAGTAGGAGACGGTTGAGAAAATTATTCTGACGCAAAGAACAGGGCGAGGAGCTTTTGGCAATCTTTGTTAATTACTTTTTTTTAACTCATGCGCATGGTGCTCATTTTTAAAACTTTCAAAGATTTTCTTTCACAAGTCCACCAGCTCTATTTAAAAATAATAGTTTCATTAAAAACATGACCATTCCGGATGAATTGTTAGTTTATTGCGGTTTATGTGTATTAATTGTTGTTCTTTTTTGTTGCTGTTTTCATGTTCTCGAGTTGATAAAACTGGGCTACTTAAGACGAAAGATAACAAGGTGACTAGAAAGAAAAAATTCCAATTCATGCCAATAATCTTGATATATTCAAGTGTTATTGTATTATTGTCCCTTTTGTACAAAAAAATAGTCCTCACCGATACAGTTTAAGTGCGATGAGCACTCACTTTTCGGATGATATGGACAATGACTTGTCATCTCGAAGAAACACTGTAACAGCTGCATCCTCTGACATACCACATTCAACAGCAACAAGTAACGCTGCATCTGGTGAAGGAGAAACATCAGGAAAATTTTCCATAATTACTGTCTATACCTACACGTCAAAGTCAAGGAGGAGGCCAAGTGAAAGTGAGCATGATATGAAGAAAGATCTGCAGCAAATGTTAAGGCAACTTTCAACATCCTCATTGGATAGTAATCCAGATCAATCTTCTATTCCATTGGGAGAGCAGGAAATGGCATCATCATCATCTTGTCATGCTGGAAACGAGAGGGGAGGTGATAGAAGTAGAGAATGTGCAAATAGAGATTTTAGTGCAATAGATGAGCCGCCAAATTATGATGCCCTATTTCCCAAATTATGGTGATGTGGTTTGGTTGGATGAATGGTAAATGGAAGCGGAAAATATTAAATGGTTTTATCAGATGATTGAATGTTTGTATTGGTTTGCATAAATTGATAAACTGCCAAAAAATGCATCTAGGTCTGTACTATTTTTTTTAAATACAAAACAAGAATATCTGGTCATTTTATTTCTTTGAACGAACCAAAATCAAAAACCTTTTATGTGTCTTTCTTTCAAATAAATACAAGTTGTAATAAATTATTTGAATAAATATGTGAGCGATTGTTAAATGTAAGAAAAGACGCATGCTACTTAAGACAGTGAAAAGTCCTAACTTTTTTATGACCTGGACTGAACATTGTTGACGGAAACTTCTTGGGCAGCAATGGCACCTTCACCACTGGTAGCAGTGTCGGCAGCGTTCTGGACGGAAGCGGCGTTGGCACCGTCCAGGTTAGCGTTTACAGAGTCAACTGCAATGGCACTGTTTCCAACATCAACGGCGTTGATGGTAAGTGTGGTACCCGATGGAATATTGGCAGATGCTTCCTGAATGATATCTTCATTTTGGTTAACTGAGGCCAAAACTCCGCTAGAGGAGGAGAGGGTGGCTGGTCCTTGGGCATTTCCAGAGACAAGCTCAAGAAGTTGCTGGTTAGCGTTAGCGCTTCCTGAACCAACTGCGGCAGCAGCAGCAGCCAACTCAAGGTCAATAGATGGTGGAGGTGGGGGTGCTCCTGTTACAACAAAACAAGGATAATACAACGTTAGTTTAAAGAAAATGTTTAAAACCTAGTAATAATTACAATAATTAGAGAAATGTTTTAGTGTATCAACTTACCCCATCCACTGTTACGAACAACGCCGGCGGCAGCAACAGCAATAACGGCAGCGAAAACAATGAAAGCCTTCATGATGATTAGGTGAGAGGTCGACAAAATGTCTTTCAAATAACTTGGTAGTAGTGGTTAAGTTGTTTGTTGAACGAGTTGAGAGAGCTGAGTGATGTCAGTTTCAGAGGTTCCTTGGCTTTTTATACTAGTCCTTTACAGGGTTGAAGAGTAAAGGATGTATGTTCCATCATCTTAAAATAACTGGAGCTGTTGAACTGTACCTATCAATTATATGCATTACTGATATTTACATTTTACGGTATTCATTCGTCGTCGCGTCCTTTTACACGTTTTACTACAGAGCATAATTATAGCTATGGACCAGTACATGTGATTTGAAGAGAGGAATAGGATTAGCTTAACAGTAGTTCAGTAACAAAGAGGTTAACCTAATCTAGTTAGTACCTTTGAAAGGGTTCATGAAGAATTTTAAAAGGAGCCTTTGTGGTTCTTCATTCGTCAATGGTTTATTTTCAAGAATTGGTCATTGTGAGGAGCAGCTTAAAATTCCATGCAGCTATTTTTGGTGACCACAACCAGTTTTTACTGAAGAATAATAAGCTCTTTTCTTAGAGGGTGGTAGTGGTCGTAAATGGAACCATAATGCAGCAAAATATATACATGCAACATATGTGTACATTCTTGTCTCTTTTCGTTTTTATGTACCTATGTAGGGATGTCTAAGAATAAGGAACTCTTTAAAACTAACTGAATGTGCATTTAACTTCTCATTGATAATATTTTAAACATGTTCTTGTTCTTTAAAATGTCATGTTCATGACTTCTACATCCCTAATGTATGTATCTATTTGTCATCATCATCACGTCAAATGTGTATTTAAAGATTAAAGGGGCACACTGTTTAAGTACGTAGCATTCTTCACATTCAACACTATTGACTATGCACACTAAAGTCTATACATTATTATTGCAAACTGTCAACATATTATATGTGCTGAAAATTATTTTCTTTTTGAATTCCTTTATCTCGTTTCCTTTTCCTTGCTATTTCTAAATCATGATTTATACAGTATGTAATGCCAAATGAAAGATGTAATAGGCTGTTTGGTACGTACAGTATACTTTAAAATTAAAAATGATAAAGTAATGACATGCTCTATTTTTATGAAAACTGCACAATTTTAAATTGTTCCAGTACTATCCAGTTCTGTACACTGTTATTATAGTAGATCTGTTACAAATGAACAAAGTGCAAGAGTGCAAAGTGGTATAGTAAAAAAACACAGAAAAATTCTAGCTTTAAATAGCTTACTACATAGTCCATAATCAATCAAGACATTACAATATTAGTTAAATGTCAACAATTACACATATATTTTAACTATCCAGACCAGCTCATAAGGGTTAATGTGTATGACATTATGTCGTATGTATTTAGGCATGTACACGATGATGAGATTTTAATTTACTCTTTCTTAAACATAAAATGTTCAACTGCATATATGGGAAATTCATGTTATTCCTTTGCACATGGAGCTCCATCATTAATGCCAAAATATTATTATAACTTGACTTGAAGGGACCAATTGCAAACTGTGTGTAAAATATAAAAATAAATTTATCTTACATTAAGAACTTATTTACCTTTACAGCTATTTATTTATTAAGATTTATAAAAAATTAAAATTAAATCATTTATTGTTTATAAAATTAGCAGATTACTGAACACTTAAGAGTTGTTATGCTATGTTATTTATGTCATGTTGTAAATAAGAGGTTAAATAGTAATGCGTGCTTGGGTCGTTGAGTGTCACTGCAATTTGTTATATTGATTATTGATGATATGATGATGAAGGTGAAAGAATAATAGAATGTGTATGAAACAGTAATATGCTCCATGTAGTTATCTTCTTATGTTATGAATTGATTGTCTCGAAAATTGGACAAATTAACAATAATTATCATTGTTTTAAAGTATGAAATAAAGTAGTTTTAACATTGGAATTATAAAACAGCGACGTTTATTTTTATTAACGATTGTTCGGAAACGCTTTTCGTGATATGAACACAAACAACTAAACTAATACATACATTTTTATACTAAGTGAGCACCAAACTTTATAAGTCAAGATAGCATTTATAAATTGTTCATTTTAAGGCTTGGCCATTCCCCATCCAGCAGCATTTGGAAGGACAAGAATGGTAGAGTCAGCTTCAGCAGCTGAGGCAGATTCGCCAGCAGCTCCAGCCCAGCCACTTTGTTCGTTTGAGATATCAAGACCAAGAGCGTCGACAACTTCTCCCTCACTGGCTTCAGCAATATGGGAAACGGAAACGTCGTTCAAGCTGCTAGCCTGTTCACTGTTTTGATTGGTAACTTGGACGATGGATCCAGATTGGTCAACTACGGACTCTCCAGCAGCGATAATGGCAAGATCAGCATTTGGTCCTCCCCAGCCACCGGCACCAACCACCTGGACGTTTTCAGCGTGATTTTCGGCAGCCCAACCAGATCCGGCAGCGGCGGCAAGAGCAGCGTTAAGCTCAATCTCGGTAAGGGTTCCTGATGGACAAACAATTGGAATACGATTAATAAATAACTGTTTTGACAAAAACAAAAGGGTTCCAGTGTCAAAATTTAAAATGTAAATACTTACCAGATTTACTACCAGTCCATCCTGGAGTAGTGGTGGATGGCCATCCTGGAGTAGTGGTGGAAGGCCATCCTGGAGCATTTGTGGAAGGCCATCCGGGACTGGCAGTGGTAGTGGTAGAAGGCCATCCTGGGCTGGCAGTGGTAGAAGGCCATCCTGGGCTGGCAGTGCTGGAAGGCCATCCTGGACTGGCAGTGGTAGTGGTAGAAGGCCATCCTGGGCTGGCAGTGCTGGAAGGCCATCCTGGACTGACAGTTGTAGTGGTAGAAGGCCATCCTGGGCTGGCAGTGCTGGAAGACCATCCTGGACTGGCAGTGGTAGTGGTAGAAGGCCATCCTGGACTAGCAGTGCTGGAAGACCATCCTGGACTGGCAGTGGTAGTGGTAGAAGGCCATCCTGGACTAGCAGTGGTGGACCATCCTGGACTGGCAGTGGTAGTGGTAGAAGGCCATCCTGGGCTAGCAGTGGTGGACCATCCAGGGCTTGTGGAAGGCCATCCTGGACTAGCAGTGGTGGACCATCCAGGGCTAGCAGTGGTGGACCATCCAGGGCTAGCAGTGGTTGACCATCCAGGGCTTGTGGAAGGCCATCCTGGACTAGCAGTGGTGGACCAACCTGGTGTGGCAGGACCAATGGGAAGTGGAGGAAGAGCAGGGGGAGCGGCTGAGCGGAGAGCGCTGGAGTGCACTGTGGCAACTACGGCGGCGAAGAGGACTGCGGCAACCTTCATGTTGAAGATTTTGAAGTGAACAGGTTTTTGGAAGAAATGATTTAAGATTTTAAAAACGGGTGAAGCTGTAGTGCTTGACTTGGTTGTTTGGAATGCTTTGGTTGAATGCGATGCTGACCTCAATGAGCCCTGGGCTTTTTATACTCGTTTGGCTCATGGGCCCTCAGTTCTTTAGCAATATACACACCTGTTGACCGTTGTTATCTGTGTATTTTAATAGACGCATACCTGTATACTTATTATTAAGAAAATTGGAGTCAGGTGCACATAGGTAGGTTGATTAGAGTGCAAGGTACTTTAACCCTTTTCCTTTGTTTCGATCCTTTCACTTGTAAAAAAAATCGACGTTCATTTATTTTTACCTGTTTCAATACCTTGCCAGGCGGCATAACACAAGCACACAGAAGAAACTTAGGCTCCCCAAAGGATCAGAAATTAGATTTAAAGTTACCTATGCACCGTCTCGCCAGTTCCATGCACCTTTACCCCAGAAAAGATATATACATACGATAATACTTCAAATATGTACTCGAAAGTCTTTAACTTGGTTTATTTTTGACTACTTTTTAAGTTTTAATGTCACCTAAAACCCAAAAAAAACTTGGTTATTCCGGTTTTTAATCCGTTTTTGGGGTTTGTGTATTTTTATTTTTAAAAATGTAATGTTTTTATGATGTTTTTTTATACTTAGTAAACTCTCTCAGAAAAATATGAAACTAATTTAAGAACAGTGTAACGTTTTGCTGAGAAGAGTGTGTACCTGATTTTTTTTACTTTACTTTAAATCCCACAAATTCAGCCCTTATTTTTATAACATATCATAATCTACATACTTAAATAGATCCTCAAATCAAAAACTGTAATGCGCATGGAATGCAACCATATATGTAGATATATACTGTAAACATGGATGTTTGTATGAAATAAAGTAAAAACTTTTTTCTTTATAATCAACAAGTTCTCACGGTATGTGTCAGTTTACCCCAGAAAGCAGTTTATTTGTTTAGAATGGTATGGCAGCTTTTGCATATTACGCGTATTATGCTCATGCTAAAAAATGGTATGTAAAAATAAAAGTAATCATATAAGACATTTCATCATATTCAATGCAACAGATATGATATATATTATGCAATAGCGATAACAATATTATGCGAAAGCACAAACCATCGTAGCCATGTTCACATCTCTGAAACAATCAATGAGAATCTCTGCATAGATGATAGATATGATGAAAGATAGTATAGTAGATACCTTTTATAGCGCATGAACTTTATCAGTTTGAAAATATAAAACGTGAATGCTCAAAATCAAACATCACTTTCTCCACAACCCCGTTGGAAATTCATCCGTAAAATCTACAAAATGGAATGCTCTATTTGCCACGAATCTTTAGAGGAGGAACCGAATGATGTAGCCGGAACTTCTCCAGCAGCAAAGAAAGCCAAATCCTCTAATCCCAATCAAAACTCCCAGTTGTGCTCACCGCCCTGTGGCCACACTTTCCACAGAGCTTGTTTGCTAGCATGGTATGATAAAGGAAACCGTGACTGTCCCATTTGTAGAGAGAAATTCATTAAAATAAATCTGAAAGCAGTATTTATTTCAATGTCATCGACACCAGCAGTGGTTCCCACCGAGCCGGATGGTAAGATTCAGAAGGAGCTTCAAGAAGAACGGGCTGAGAAACTGGCTTTAAAAGCAGAGCTTGATAAGGTTAAAGAAGAAAATCAGAAATTACACTCTGAGGTAAAGAAGCGCAAGGATGATAACAATGACGACTGCAGTGACGACTACAGTGAAGATGATGCCCATGTCCATTACGAGCAGACTAAGGAAAATGATGACACGGACAAGCAGAAAGGACATTCTTGTCTTGTAATGTGAAATTGACTAGCCGATCAATGTTGTTATTAAAATTATTGCACTGATGTATGTAAATTGAGAGAGAACGATGATACATTTTGAACCAAAGTAACTTATTATAAAATAGCACAATATAATAAAGCTTTTATTAAAAAAAACGTTAGAAATACAGGGTTGGAAACATTTGTTTAAGAATATTTACATAATAATTTTAGAAGATAATTCACATTTTATAACATTAGAGGTGAATAAAGATGATGAATGAAGATGGAAATAAGGATCTTCCTCTACCTAATTTTTTAACGGTATAATAATTGAAAATGAAAAATGTAGTTGATATTATTGAAAAAAAAACAATTACATTCATGACATGTGTTCTTGTTCTTGCTTACCATAATATAAACTGACATGTTCATAAACATTGAAATTGGGTCATGTGTATGCATATGAAATGTATATTATGTATCATATTTGCCATGCAATTTCGTCAATGAGTGAAGACTGGAAAAGGCGAATAAAAATAGGCGAGATCTTATTGGAATAAAAAAATCGGTAGTCATATTCACTTCACAAGATGTATTAGCAATAATTAGGAGAGATTTACTTTTAAAGATTTACTTTGCATTTAATTGTAAGTACTGTGTCTTTTGGCAATCATGTTAATGACAGTGATAATAATAAAAATTACCCCCCCCCCTAATTGTGTCGTCTAAACCTTTTCGTGGAATGTTAATAAAAACAAAGTTATTGTTCGTTCCCAATAGAAAAAACCATAGACATGATTTATACAAACATAGTTCTTCTAATCAATAAGCACATAACCAACCGTCTTCATAAATTCGTGCTGTGCATATTGAAATAAACGTATCTTCCTGTTCCCACTCTCGCATCATAAATTGTAAAGATGGAATGCTCTATCTGTCATTTGTCATTAACTGAAGAACCGGACACTCTTCCTGGAACTTCTCCAACGCCAACAAAGAAAGCAAAGTCTTCCCAACCGAACCTAATCAAAATTCCCAATTGTGCAACCCACCCTGTGGTCACCTCTTCCACAGAAAATGTCTGGATGCATTGTTCGATGATAGAGGGAACCATGGATGTCCAGTCTGTAGGGTAAAATATACGAAGAGAAGATTAAGACCAGTATTTCCAACTACTGTTGAAGGCAGTACTATACGCGGGCTATTATGCAGGAAGCGGAAGTGCA
>JAHZNC010004653.1:0-10710 GCA_027744095.1 Zhuqinia jingwanae | reverse complement strand
TTTACATATAAATAAGCGTAATTACTATATTTCCCAAAATGTAAGATACGTAAATTGGTTGTAGAAGTTATGATAACCAAAAGATGAAAAACTTTTACCCACGCTTGTTATTAATGTTGTCTGTGTCTGTATTATATGTAACTCTAAAAGTATAAAAGAGTATTAGAACGGATTTTCAGATACTATACACACACAGAACAAAAACACAAATCATCCCTGCTTACCGAAGCATACAGCAGCACACAATATATAATTCTCATAAAATATGTATTTCTACAATAATAATCATACACACAACTCATTTTATGTACCTAACTTTCCCAGACTTTTTCTAAAGTATTTTTTCTTCTTTTCTGACTGTATGTAATAAGTTACTTGTGGTAAACACAAACACAAAAGTTGGTGTTGTTATTTTCCTGTTAGGAGGATTTGCTCGCATATAAACTTCATCATCATCATTCTGTGGCCTACGCTGGGTTTCGTCCACCTCCCACTGTTTCTCTTTGTGTTCCGAGCATAATAATAACCTCACTAAAAATGGGAGAAGGTGTTGAGAGAAAGTGCGAAGCCAAAACTCACTATGATGCTCTCTCTGGTTTACCCTTAACTTTCCCCAAGTTCGCCCACAAAAAGCATCTTTTATCATCAACATACATACATACCTACTTTTAATACTACTTTGTTGTTTGTTTGTGTGTGCTTTAAATAAGAGAGAGAAAAAAAATGTTCATTTAGTTAGTTGACGACATGTGAATATGTTTTATTGGCTGGATATGTTGTACTTTGCTTTGTTTGCGGAAAGAACACGCGGAGCTCGCTTTTTACTATTCCGTGTTCTCGCGCACGCAAAAAGCAAAGACATTTTTTGGATTGTGGCATTCTGGATCCTTTATTGTAGAAACGTTCCTAAATGCCATAAAGCTTCAAATATACCACATGTGTATATAGCACACAGATTTTTTGAACATACCATATAGCTTTGGTGGAGTAGTTACACAGATAGAATATATACATAGATACGAGTTTAAAATTACTAATGGCTTCAGGAAGCATTTATATTACAGGGAAATGGTGTGCTGTGTGTGTGCCACAGTGCCACCGCCACCCATGAAGAATCGTTTTAATGGAGAGAGACTACAAATGGCCAAGTTTTACTATCATACCACCAGCTAAATCGCCGCTTGACTCTGCGATGCTGAGAAGAGGCTGATGATGTTATTGTTGCCTGCAGCATGATATATTATACTGGTTCACTGGTTTCGTTTTTCTTGAAATATTGCTAGGATGATTATGTTGCGGATGTAATATACTATACAGTTTTAGACTTTTTTTTATGCTGGAGATAATATAGTGCTCTTGTCTCACTTTGAGCCGCTTTTTTAAAAGTCATTGTACTTTCTCTAGTTTTTAATTTGGACGACTACTGACGCAAACGTCTTTACAACGCGACGTGAACGTGGTGGAATTGCATTGTACCATGCAGAAAGATAACATTACATCAACTGTTATTTATATGCCCATATGTTTATTACGTGCACATGCAATGAAGCTGTTCTCGTAAGTTATTATAGATTGAAGAATCAGATAGTGTACAGACACATTATTAAAATTTATTGGTATCAAACAATAAAAGAAATAAAAAGGCTTTGTATTATCCTGTGTGGAAGTATGATAACATATGATAAGCATATCGGTAGCTGTGAAATAGAGTCATACAAAAACTAAAATTTGCCAATAACACTTCCCTCAGATATAATGTGTGGATGTATGTGTGTACATGTCAAAGGCACAAATAATTTTCTAAACAATTTATGACATCAAAAATACATTAGCATCACATTTAGGAAACTACAAATTACAAGCATTTCCTAAAACACGGAGAAAGTAGGTGAAAGTAATATGTTGGGCATGGGATTTGTTTTATGAATAAGTATGTATGTATATATTTTTATTTTACACACTGGTGCCTTGCTCAAGACTATATATTGTATATAGCATATTGTTTTGTTATTATTGCACAAATACCCACGGGTGTTCTGTTTTATTATTAATTTAAAAAATAATATAAAAATCCCAATGTCACTTTCACCTTGCTTGGTCTAATCCGAATTGGCCATTTTGTTTTTCTCTACAGGTTATGGAGCGACTTCCCCTACTACTACTCTAGGCAAACTCTTTGTCATTCCATACGGATTTTTTGGGTGTGCTGGAGGACTTTTATTTTTCAACCTGTTTCTTGAGCGTATCATAACATTCTTAGCCTCTTGTATGAGAACGTACAGAATACAGAGACAGAAGAGGCGACCGTTCATATACGGTGGTGGTGATGCCAGTGGTGTTTGGGGAGGAGTGTGGTGGTGGTGGTGGTAAAGGGCCAAATAGCACAGCTGTTGCAGGACGAAGAGGCGCTTCACCTGCTCATTCCTCAACCGGAGAAGGATCAGTAATAGAGGAGCCTGATTGGAAACCTTCCGTTTATTGGGTTATGTTATGCCTTTTTATAATGTCTGCAATCGTCATTTTTGGATCCGCCTACATGTTTCAACATATGGAAGGCTGGACATTTTGGGATGGGGTCTACTTTAGTTTCGTGTCGTATGCCACAATTGGATTCGGAGACCTTGTGTCCCTGCAAGAGAAGTTTTATGGATCTTTTGAAATGATGTACAGACTGATAGCGTTTGTTGTAATGATATTTGGTTGCTGTTGTATTTACTCGTTGTTGAATGTGACCTCGATAGTGATCAAACAAGTGTTAAACTGGCTTATCCAAAAGATCCACTACTGCGAGTGTTGCCGATGTTGTTGTATCTACTGTCAATGTTCTGCTGCGACAATGAGGAGAAAGTTCAGTACCAAGAAACGACGACGAAATCCTAGAAGAAAACCACAAAGAGGTAATGGGTCCCACATGAACCGATCTAATTTCCAGATAGCAGTCCTCAAAGTTGGATCTCGTGCTCAGTCTGTGCGAACATTTAGCGATGGTTCAGCCGGTGGTCAGGATGAGCAAAGTAAAGAGGACGATTCCCCTTGCAGCACTCCTCATACACGTCGAGGAGGTGTCAGCGGCCGTGGTCCAGGGGGAATTTATTTTGACATGGATGAGAGGCGATGTTCCGGAGAAAACATGATCAGCATTCGGGGCGAATTGAGCAACAAAGTGTCTCTGGCTGTGATGCAAAAAAGACTTTACGAAACAGCTCAGATGAGTAAGAACACAGGGGCGTATGATACCAGCTTTTCAGCCACCTCAGTGGGACCACTGGCCATCGTAACAGAGAAACTAGGGGATAACCATGGATGAAAATGAGATAAAAAGAACCGTTGTTGATTAGTTAATCCGAAACTTCCAACCAGACTGTTGTACTACAATATATATAAAATCGGTATTTAATTCCTTTAAAAAAAATAAGGAACTGCAGCCGACTATTGTATCAATGTGCCCCAATAGTTTGCAAATACAAGGGAATGCGACTATGGGACTAGGTCTACAATATCAAATAACTAAAAAAAGGTTACGAAATGACGACGTGGTAATTATGTATACCGTACCACCACCACAGCACTGTCGAGACAGTTTTGATCATTTAACGTTTACCATGAATGTGCTATCAACCATGAAACCTATACTTCCATGTCAAAATAAAAATACAAGAGCGAAAGTTTACTTTCACTTTGCCACAACGATACCAATTTTGTAATAGGATAGGGCACTTCATTTCCATGAATGAGGCTATATTTCCAAAATCTTCCTTCATGCAGACAGCAGAGAAATGTAGCCAACATGAACACGGACGCCATAAAAAGCTACGATATGGTGGTAGTCACAAAATAATGGTACATTGGAACTGTGCAAATACGGCCACTTTAAATATCACTGTTTTGGCTGAGTTGACTAAAAAGGAAGCTATCCCGTATGAAATATTGTAAAATGGAGAAAAGCAAGTTTTCGACTTTCGATGATGATGATAGCTACAATATTGCTGATACTATGTTGAAAATAAACAAAACTGTTTTTAACTGCGAGTTAATGAGGCAGCTCACTAATGAAATCAAGAGTGCAGTTTATGTAAACGTATTTATGGAACAGTTCACAATAGAATACAAGAAGTTCGGACCTTTTTTACGAAATAGGAACAACTTTCAGTCGTGTTGATTCACAAATAAATGACGATGACCTCTACTCACATAAACGTTGCTTGACTTTACTCTGATAATCAAACAACCATATGAACATTATCTTTGGCGAAATGGGGTTTAAAAATAAGTGTGTAGTTTGCCTGACATTATGCTCGAGTGAAGTAAGATCGTGCCGCTGCCAGAGTAGTCAATTTTATGACGGGACCTGTATACTAGCTTAAGTTAAATATAAGTTATCGCTATTTATAATTCGTTAATTTTTGATTTGAAGACTTAAAAAATAATTTTTTAAATGTATGAATGAACAACTAACAATTCGGTCTAACGTACTGTAAAAAATGTGAATAAGGTAATTCAACAAACGTACATATTAAACTTGATGTTATACAACGGAAATATTATAATGATGATAAAGTCCCTTATTGAATGAACAATTCGGTCTAACGTACTGTAAAAAATGTGAATAAGGTAATTCAACAAACGTACATATTAAACTTGATGTTATACAACGGAAATATTATAATGATGATAAAGTCCCTTATATTATTTAAGAAAAATAAAAGTGGAAACGGAAATTTTATATTGTGATTCTTTGTAATTACTCCATCATCAATATATTTTTATTTACATTTTTCAGAACGGCATAAAAGAGCTTAGTAATCTGTTATATATAATACTAATTACACTTATCACTACTTATTTATTTAACTCCCTTTGATTTTCCTCAGTTCATTCATTCACATTCAAAGAGTATCATAAACAGTTACAGAGTTACATCTTACACAATAACCAAAAATGTATTTATCTTAATAATATCGTAGAGTTTGTAAAGTTATCACTTGATGTTCCTTATATTTATAGTACATTAAAATGAAATGTTTTAATCATAAGAATTTAAAAAAAAGTAAACACATGATAATAATTGATATTGTATGCATATATGCATCAAAACTACGGTTGCGCTATGCAGCATCATGTACCATTTGACCATTCATCTGGTCCGATTTCGTTAATCATGCCATGTCACATTCCTGAATTGGAAGCACAGTGACTTCGAACAGTCTCAGAATTGTTCATATTTGAATTACTTGAAGCAACATTATGGGCGTAAATGTGTTGATGGCGAATCAAAGAATTGTAGGCCATGACGTTTTCAAACAAGGAGAAAGGCGTCGTTGCAACGGTGTGATGGTGAGACGATGGGTCAAAATAATTCTGTAAAAATGGGATTTCATGTTGAGGGCTGACATCTGAAGTACCATGGCCATCACCTGCAGAACTAATTTCACCGTTCCTTGAAGTTCCACGTGTCTTAAAAATACATATAAATTAAACAGTGAACGTACAGGTAATAGTTGTTATTAATACTAGTTACTACATCAAGCTTATTTTCTAAAAAGTGTATTTTTGTATTATGCCATTAGCTAATTTACGTACGTCGTTTTGAAGAGAGTGGTCACTCTGATTTCCATCCGCAGACACATCTGCAAACGGCACGCCGGTTTCATCATCGTAAACATTTGAAGACATATAAAAAGCCTGCATTTTTGCCACTTCAACGTCAAACAAAGCTCGTAACTTTTCGACTTCAATAGCCAATCTTTCCTTGTACGTTCGACTCATCTCTGCATTTAATTTTGCCTGTGACGGAAGATATGTAAATATTAAATAAATGAAAACCGTACAATTTTTGAATGCATCCAACCAAAAATGAAACACGCCCTTACCTTATCTTGTCTCTCAACTTCATTCAATAGTGTCATCTTGGTTAATTCGGTAGTTTTAGTGGACAGCGCACTTTCAACACTCTTCAGGGATGTCTTCAGCTCGTTTTCAGCTTTGGTTGCCTCCTCCAGTTGCTTCTTCAACTGAACAATTTCTTCCTGCAACCTCAAATTTTTCTTACTCTAAAAATCAAATATACGTACAAGGCTGCACATTATTGCCATCATTCATTTGGTTTTTCCGTACGGAAATATTATGCATGATTACTAATGCGAAAGATATACCCCAACAACATTAGTTTCCAAAAGTTTATCCTGCGCTTCACGTAATGACTGTTTCATTGAACTAACTTTGTCTTTCAGATTAGCAACTTCTCCTTCCAAACAGCAATAATTTTGAGATTCACAATCTGGGTAAGTAGAGTTGTAAGAGCTGGAAGTAGGGCAATAGTGTGACTTTTGTACTTTACTTTCACCGCTTGCTTTGCTATCGTTCTGGGATGGGGAACAGCGATTATTATCGTGAAAGGAATAAGATGGACCTCCATGACTAGAATTCTTTCTTCCAGATTTTTGAGTTCGTTTCAAATCTTTATTTTGGCCTTCCATTTCGTTTGATGAAGTCGCAGTAGAACTTTTATACTTTTTGGAAGCATCTTCAGTATCATGTCTTTTCCTTGACTTTCGCTTGTTTGAAGCTCCCCTTTGGCGTGCTTCCGTTTCTTCCTCTTCAGAATCAAGTTCACCTGGTTCGCGCTTGATTATTTTACGACTCAGACGCTCTCGGAGGTCAGAATCATTGTCGTCACTATTCTCAGAGATATCATCGTAAGATAAATCTTGCGCAGACCTGTTAAGGTACTCTACCTTTGGTTTCAGCAATTTATCACCATTAGTTGAGCATGGATTGGTTGATCGACTATAGGAGTGCAGTGTATTTGAGGCGACATGGGAGCCTTCAGATTTAGATTGCTGGGATTCTTGTCTGCTGCGGCCAGAAGGTATTTTCCTCACCGTCTCATTTTCCGGTACATCCATCTGCTGCTGCTGCACAAAACGGTTTGGCGATGAACCAGAACCTACGACATCCTCTTCAAAAAATCCCACTGACGGACCTCCTCCAGCGTTATTTTGATTCTTATAGTTATTAAATCCTTTCGTGTTAAAACGGCGGTTATGCTTTTGTCGCTGTTGATTGTTGAAGTTACGGTACAAGGTATTATTGGGTCTCATTTTAGGTCCTTGCTGAATCCGTACGAAACGTGCCTGCTGGCCTTGTGTACGTTGAATGTCTGAGCACACAGAAGGATAAACGGTCCATTTACGTACACTTACATGGTGCATGATGGTATGTAGCTAAAAATAAATAAATACAATACTTGAATTTCGAACTTACAACATCTCTGCATTTGATTGTCGCCATGAAATGAGGGGTTCATCTGTTGCCGCATGTACCTCATGTTTCCATTTGCGTTGACGAAGTTTAATTGGTAATTTCCAGAGTTATCGATGAGTTCTCCTGCAATACAGCCGCTTTGAAAGTTATCAGTCGTACAATGATAGTCACTTCTAGTATTATTGTTCCCATTGAAAACAATCCTGGTCATGTTGGGTTGTTCACCATGAACGTAATTGTTGAAATTGTTGTAGTTATTGCCTTAAATTGAAAAAAAAACAAGAAGCGCTAAAAAATTAGCAAATAATAATCACTACAATACCTTGTCATCAAATTGGAATGAGATTAATAATTACACTTGTAATGTTTTCCTGCACCTCCCGACACAATCGTCCCCACTCCAAGATTTCCTGTTGCTGCACATCGCGATGATGCCTGGTGATACGGATCACTTGTGGTGAAAGTTTGCATCTGCTGCATACTTGCAGACTTGCAGTGCAGTGGAAGGTTCAGTCGTGGTGCTTCAACAACAACACAGAGAGGCAGGCAGAAGCAAATCTCGTGTGAAAGCAAAACTGCCAAAACCAAACGCAAACCAAGATCTTGTCACGCTTCACCCCAAAGTACTTGATAAAGCGTCTTTACGTAACAAAGATATTCACTGAAAATTCTTACGAACGAATTATTTTGTTTTTGAAAGCGAAATCTGGTGAAGATAATAGAGCCAAGTTTGTATTTTGTAAAAAAAATAGCTCCTCAAGAAAGCTGCCCTTATACCCTTTGTTGAGGCCTTGAATGAATGAGGTCTTAGATAAATGAAAAGAAAAAAACTGGGCTTTATCTTTGGGACGTAATGAGGTACGTTAACAATGGACTAAACCCAGAATGTTGATCGATAACTAATACCAAAAAAGTTCTAGCAAAATTCAAAGCGTCTGCGTAAACATTACCCACCCAAAAAAGTAAAGATTACATTCGTAGAAATTGTGCAACAATCAGCCTCATTTCGTCTTCATATTTACACAATCACATCAATAATGTATGTTGGTTATGAATAATTGGAAATTAGTTTGAACTCTAAGCCCAAGTTTGTGTTTTGGTAACTTTTTGGCAAACAGTTTTTGCAAATGCGACTATTTGCTGAATTTATGACATGGTCATGGATACCATCGAAGTCGATGATGATGTGGTTATTGGTTATGCATGGGCGAGGTTGTCTCCATACCACAGAGTGCCCGGGACTAGATAAGAGAAATCTTATCGGAGGGCCAAGAAAGTACTAGAAAATACACGTTATAGTTGATACCACCTTCCTAAAGAGTACAGCCTTCTTTCTTTTTACAAAATCCCACATGTGCTACTTTTTATAGGTTTCAACGGAAGCGATAGATGAGATGATCTTAAAAATAGGACTTTTCACACCTATTCAACCTTCCACTGTCAATCACTTCAATCATGGAGCTATATTCTGCATTATTTGCTGGTTTAACAATCATGTTGGTAGCCTCCTCCATTACCTCACTTGCATTTTTGGGTTCATTTAAATTGAAGAAAGGACGGAATAATATTATTACTACACAATATGCTTATGTTGCATCGTCACTCGAATAAATTAAGTCCTTCCATCATTACATTCAGTCTAGTTAATATTAACATTTACTGATTTATTCAAATAGAGTAAACACAAAAATTGAGTAAGTAATTCTAATTGTACAAAACAAAATCCCTTGTGATTGGCCTACTCATCTATTCGGAAATATCATGACATACTCAATGAAAAGGCTACCATTATATTTTACACTACATCATTATTATCATATCATCACCAATAAAATAATACTTACATTTTTGCTGCTTCCTTGATGAGTTCCCTACAGGTCATTGTACTCAATTTTAACTTTTCCATCTCAGTTTTTGCAGCCTGTTTGGCCTTGCCAATTGCACATCCCAAGTAGCCCTACCGAAAAAGTAAATATGAAAATAGTTTGAAAATGACTCAATGACACGGACCGCTGACTGACAGCGGTGGTAGTAAAAGCTGATTCCAGTATAAATGTAGTAGTAGTACTAACATGATAAACACCTGACGGATCAATCATGTACATTTCCGGGCGCTTTTCAGCAACATCATAAGTTCCCATTACGACACTGCATCCAAATGGGCGCACAGCACTGTAAAGAGTGTACGCATGCATGTACATAGCCACACGATCTGTCACGTACTGTTTCAAATGAAAGAAATTACAACTCCAGTTTTCTAACTCTAAAGTTTTTTGCTAAGCCGAGAAATAACATCATAATGTTACCTTTAGTGGAGCATTGCCTCCATACTCTGATCGATAATTGGAAGCTTCATTACGAGCAGTTTCGACAATTTGTCTTGCATCAGCAAGAAGTCCCGCAATACCCATACCAATATGCCGGTCAATACTGAAAAGTCTGCGGTTACTGCCAGGTTCATAAAGTTTCGAGGTGACAAGTTTTTCTACTGCGAAAACCACTCCATCCGTGCCAAGAAGAACTACTGCAGTTCTACAAAACAATAAAATCTAACATTTATTCTCAACTTTGACTGGCTGGACATATTAGGAAATATATAATCTTTGCTTGATTTACATACCCACTGTTTTCTATAGCCTTCTGAGCATATTCCACCTAAAGTCAAAATAAATTTAATATTTCAGAGTATGAACATATGAATTATAATATATTAAGGTCAAATATGTGAGGTTATTATTATTATTATCGACAAGTAAGGTTTAACAAATCAAGTGCAATTACCTGGAACACCCTGCCGTCAGGGCTGAATTGTGACGCGGACAAGTCATACTAAAAATTAATTTTTAAAACCATAAATAACTAAGCAGCTCTTTAGCCGTACCATTTGTCATAAACCCAAATATTTCTTTGAATGCTTCACTTACCCCAGTTCCAATTGAACTCATAATTACTGTGAATGGGGTTAATTAATTTTATTCAACAGCCACTCCACGAGTTTGCACTAAATGATCACAGCTTAAGCCTGAAAATTAAACACTGGTCGTTATACATTTGAATGGCCAATATAAATATACATGCAAACAGTGAGCACTACATCAGTAACTATTTCTTACCTTTTACTTCCAATGAGTAGATTCTGATGATACACGGTTAACTAATTGTTTAAAACAAGGATTTTTTAAAAACTTCTCTGTCAGATAAAGTCGTTTGTTTTGTGAACCAAAATGAAATGATCACCTGTGTGTGTATGCCGAATGCCAGAAGTTTCCGCTGATTCACGATGACATTTTAGCTTGTATAAAGAAAGTACATTGAAACATTACTATTCGCGGACTCTGCTGAGACATTTGAGACAAACGCTGGACTGCTCTATGGCTTTTCAAACTAATAAGGTGGGAAACTGACGACGAACTTTGTCGGATCGGTAATTCGGTATTTGGGTTTTTG
>JAHZNC010004652.1:0-29943 GCA_027744095.1 Zhuqinia jingwanae | reverse complement strand
GTTGTCCGCCCCAGGAGTTTCACACCAGGAATAGACACCCAAGGAGTTGTTCACCACCAATAATCCGGCTTCCACGTGTGTAAATGCATACAAAAGAGAGATATACATAGAACAACAAGTAAACAATCATTTTCTGCTACTTTTGTTTAAAAAATTCCTTTGTTGCATTTTCAAGGAGCAAGATATAAATTAAGATTATATGTAAATAAGAACAGTTGATGCATTGCGGACGGTAAAAATATTGGAATTGTAGAATTTCATTGGTTGTGCTGATAGTAATAAGATTTCAGAAATTTAGAATTTTTTTTTTTGATAAGCTTAAAAAATCATGAAATGTTGTCAGTCAAAGCAAAGTAATATTGTACAAATATAAAGCAGAATGCATCGGTGTTGTAAAGGAAAGCATGGAATAAGAAAATGGTGGCGACGAGCATGATATGGAAATTTGTTATAGGTGAAGGCAAATAGGGAGAAGAAAGAGAATATGAAGAAATGTAGTAGTAGAGTAGAGTAGTAAATTACAAAGGCGTCACGATTGGCTGCTTAAAGAGAAAAGGGTGAAAATCAGGAAAGGGGGAAAGGTGCTTGCATAAATAGTTGTGTAGTGATGGTCTACATTTCAAATGAAAGCAGTAAAATGGCCACAATCCAGAGTCACGATCAAGAAGCAAACTGCCGTATTCTTCGTTGGAAGAAAGCAATTCGGGAAAATAAATGAGGATCTGACGGGAAGGTGGCGGCGATGATGATTTTGTAGGAAAAAGAGAGGGGTACAGCAGCAGATGACAGTTGAAATAGAGACTAAAGATGTTGGTGGACGTGCTCATGAGAGAAAAATATATAATGCCGATGTTGAAGAAAGAGTAGTATATATAGTACATAAAGGTACAAAATTCCCAAAGGGTGTGATGTGATATTATAGAAGCGACTGGTTATGGTTACAATGAGATAGTTGGGTCTTTGTTGGAGTAAATGAAAACGGTTGGTGGTGGTGGTTCACCAACAACCCCAAGTAAATTATGTAGTGGGAGGTTGGTATAGTAGGTGCACATAAATATATCCAAACGTACACGCTACTATAAGCTAATAGTGAAAGTAAGGAGAAAGGGGGAAGTTGGGAACGGGAAAGGTTTGTTGGTTTCTGAGCAGCAGCGGTTTTTCTGTGTTCGTTTGTATTCTATGGGTACACCAACAATTCATAAGCTTCTCTTCATTGCTTCGCCAAGGCAGACAAAAATGTCAGTGCTGAGAATACAGGCCGGGATTGGATTTTTTATGTAGTATATGGAGTGAAAAGTAGAAACTCTGTATTACTGTATGCTGTAATGTGAATGCACATGCACGTACAAGCAAACCGCTTCTGTTTTACGATCATCATCGGTGCAGTGGAAATATATTCCTTCGCGTGCTTTTTTTTGTTGATATGTTTTTCTTTATACTTTACAAGTTTCATTATTATGTACTTATCTCACTTGAGTTTGGGATTCATAACAGTAAGGCGGTTGGTTGGTGACGGTGTAGGAGATGACGCCCGGAATTCACTTCTGGTATTTGTTGTAGTGTTTTGATGGAATTAGATTGGTGAAATTAAAGTAGCATATGTATAATGAAATGATTAATTTTAAATGCTTTCAAGAAGAAAATGATATCGTTGCTGGTTGCGCTAAAGTAAGAAATCTAGAAAGGCGAGGGATGAGATGTTGTACTTGATGAATAGCACAGGGTGGTATTAGGGGGCATTCATGATACTGAGTTTGTTTTGCATTTTCAACCTAATTATTTCGGTGGTATTGAAATAAAGTTTTGAGGAACATACTACATAATTGAGAGTTTTTGTGACTGCTTAGTTTTTATTAAGTTAAATTACCACATACAGCGGTCCTCTTGCTGTCGTTGGAACTGTTTTTAATCAAAAGTTTTTGTTCCTGCTGCTTTTCTTTCATCATCAGATGTTGTTCTTTTGCAAGTATAATTTCTCTGCAAAAGTGTATTTAGAATAGAAATTGTGGTGATAAGAAATGAAAATGCTAATAAGCCTGCTGTTAGTACTGGTGGTTTACATCTGGAAATAAATAAAGATTGGTTGGATGCACTTTTGAGGTTTTTACGTTGCATTTAAAACCATGACCACGATGCCAGTTAAAAAAGCAATAACTTCTTGGGGCTGTGTGATTGTTTTAAGTGGTGAGTTGAGTGTCTGTCAGCAGTCATTGCCGTTTATCATATATCACTCAAAGTAGTTTACCAGAAGATTATTGCGAATCACACAAAGAAGATTTGCTAGTTTTGATGGATGAAATAAAGCCTTTGATAGTATTACAAAAAAGTGGTTTATACTGTTTGGAGTTTTGTAAATGGGAAATCAAGTAAAAATGAATAATTTGTTTATTTTCTTGACGTGATACTATACAATGTCATAAGCTGTAATGAAACTTGCGTATAGGTTGTATATGGTTTTATGCTGTCGGGCAGAAACAAAAGCACCTACATAGCTTTCAGTATTTATAAGGATAGTGAGTATAATTAGGCTGAATCATTACCAGTAACTGTCTGCTGTATTTGTGATCTGACGAATGACACTAGTATGTGCTGTTTAGGGAATGACAGAAAAAACAGCTCCTGGAACTGAAATTCTAGTTTGACTTGATTATATTTCCTCCATTCCACACACAGAGACCATTTAAAATTCAAACAATGCTTTCAACGGCTTTGCTGTAGATGTGTCTTCCACAGAGAATTCTTTGTAGCATTCACTCCAAAAAGAACTCCCATCCTCCTCGTCATTACATTATTCACGAGTTTCATGCTGGAATAAGAATAATGTGGCAAACAACAAAATAAATAAGGTAGGCATATCCATCATCAGTGATGATTCATCACTAATCACATGGTTGTTCCTCATTGGGCGTTACATTGTTTATCTTTCAAGTTTCTCCTGCCACCAACTTATTTGTCAAAGACCACATTTCCATGCTTTGTTGTATGTTGATGATGGTGAGCATAGCTGATTTGAAATTTTATATATTTATGTTTATAGCATCCAGCTTGATAATTAAGTTAGGGCAAACTGTATAAGTAGCACATGGGAAAATATGCTGGCATAATTACATCATACATATTTATTGTGTGGAGAATTTGTATGTTGACACATACGAGCGGAACCAGCTGGAGAAGTGAATTCCATTCATTGGAACAGTAATTAGGAAGCCTCTTCGTAGAGAGAGGAGAGGACAAGATCTTTAAGGCGAGAATGCCATCATCAACTTTCATGTCGTAAAGTCATTGGTATTCTTTCTGCCTCTTTCCGGTTGATGTACTCGTTATGGTGCGTGTGGCATGTTTTTATGGTGGCACTGGTGTAAGAGATGCTGCGGCGGAAGTTGGCACACTGCTCCTGCATGCATCAAGGAGGATACTTGGTTGGTGTCTTCTCTCCATAAGTGAGCCTGTGTGTAATATAATAATATCAAACTGACATGTATTGTTGTGATGTCAGTAGTGTCGGCGTTTTAAATATTAATGCTCTTGTATGTTTTTGCATTCAAGAACAACCCTTTTCTCCTCCAGCTAAAGCTAAAGGATCAAATGGGAAACGACTAGAAGAATTTGAGCGGTTATTTCCGGTTTCTCCATGGTTTTGCTTGTAGGCATTCTCCATCGCGAGTTGGATGACAGTGGCAACATGCATAATGTATTATTGTTGCGTGGTAATGCAATATTATTATATGCGATGGTGATAGGGAGCAGGGCGAAGCCGTGAATGCAGGTATCCACCCCATACTAGCTATCGAGAGTGGAAAAAGTAGAAACTTACACACAAGAAAGTACTATTAATCTCAAGCAAGACATTCGTGAGTAAAATGTGTGTGTGTACACCATGAAAAAGTCAAATAAATTTCCCTTATTGTAGCATTAACCGAACCAACTTGTACGTTTTTTAATGTTTTCTTTAACTGAACTTATTGCCTTAATGGGTTTTTATTTATAACTGCATAGTGTATTCTTCTTTTCCGAACAAAAAAGATTCGATTAGGAAAGATGATCACAAATTTCGATAAGAAAGGGGTGATGATTATGGTAGTATATTATGCTTTTGGAATCGGTTTAGTGTTGACTTAGTAGAATTATTTGTTTTTTCAAGAACACATAAGGTATAAAAAGCAAACACGCGAAAACGAAAACATTATAACGTAAGTAGAATACTTTGAAAGCTATAAAGAAAAAGGAGTAAAAATGCTCTGGTGTTCAAAAAAAAAGTTGCAGATACAAGAAAATGTCTCATTCACTCCCTTCTTCATCACTCCACCCTTCAATTTTTGTAAGTGGAATCAGACGAACACTGCAGCACATTCAAGTAATATGTGCACTGTGGCCTCGAACAAAGTCGTGTGTGGAGATGAGATGAGGATAAAGTGATGTGATGATGGAATAACATAGCTTTGGTAGGTTGTACACACACTTTAGGATTTTTTGTTTAGTATCCGAGCAGAAGAGAGGAATAGTATATATCTTTTTACTGTATTCCAGCTATAAAGTTCATTGCATGATTTTACTCTTTCTCGTCCATGTTTCTTGCGTGCGGTTTAAATCTTCACTTCTACTCATTCTAGTGGCAAATCTGGATTTTTCTTACTATCGTCTTTAAGAATAAAAATGTTGTTTGTTCGGCTTGCTTTACACGTAATTCACAAACTCATCAACCACGTAACGAATGTAATAAACCTTTATTCATTCATAAGATCACATCAACGTTAAACTCTGATTTACGACTTAACATGCCAATATTCGACAAGAGATTTCTTGGTTCACGTTCCAGTGTATTTACCAAACTCTAAATAATAGGAGTTTTCCCCTTTTTATTGCATCAGTTTTTCAGTAGGAACACTGATGAAACTATGGTGATGGTGTACTTTATTACAATTATTTAAGAAGCGTCCTTGCATTAGGACCTTCAATGTCACATCATTGATGTGATTGCAACATGACATTGATGGAAAAATATATAGCTAGTATTTTTTTTTTAAATCTGGCTGATGATAGTCAACCGACGGCAAAAGCACTTTTAATCTCCAGTACTGTTCTGTACTTCGTGCAGACAAATATTCTGATGATGGATTTATGACTTTTTATGGCCTGTGGCCTTTTGAATGATGTTGACAAAAAGCTGTTTATCCACATATACTTACATATATTATCCTCTTTGTGAATATAGCTACATATATGCTGCGCCGCCTACGTCAATTTATCAGAATCAGTAGTATGATTTGCATGGACAATGTAACACAATGTCACTTCTGTTTGAAACTGTGAAATATTCATGTTTTTTATTTGAATGATGTTGTTGTCATTAATTATGCTTATTTATGTTTAGTATGGCGACCTGTCATGTTCTATTATAGAGAGTGGTTTATGTTGTGAGTGAATGGATGATTTTTATATGCCGAGTTATGTTAAAAACACATTTAAGCATTTATCTTTGAATTCAGTAGAGTTGGGGTGTGATGGACTCTACACGTAGGGATCACTTCTTGCATCCGTCGAACCGGTGATTTATCTTTAAATTTAAAAAAAATGTCAGATTCTGAACTAGACTTTGTATTTGTTTTGAAATCGTAAGAAGTTCATTAAAAATACTCTTGTGTGATGATCATAATATTTATTATTAAGTACTTTTAAAAAGTTTCTATTAATTAAAAAGTTAATGTATGTATTTCTTTAATATTTGTAGTGATGTCGATCTCGATAATCAACGTCAACTCTCAGATGCCAACTCTGGAAGTTCCTCCAATTCCAGCCTTTCCGCACGGTTAGTGTTAGCTAAAAATTAAAAATATTAAATTTGTTATATAATTAATTTGTAAATGTGTGTATTATTTTTTTCTGTAGAAGCCTGGATAGCCCAAAATCATCATCATTAGAGTTGGTAACCCATCAACCCTACCGTGGTCGTGATCGTGACTCTGAAACTCCTGAAAATCCTGTTCGCCATTCCGAAATCATTAACGATTCCTCATTTAACCGAAGTATCCCGGGATGGGAGGGTGATAGTGATATCGAAGTAGAACAAGATCCTCCCGACTGGACTAGTGATGTGTCAGAAGAAACTCTCAGTAGACTGGATCGAGTGGGAAAGAAGAGACAAGAAGTTCTTAATGGTAAACTAAACTTTTTTTTTATCTCCTAGTTTTTTTTCTCCTTGGATGGATAGATGAGTAGGTAGACACAAGAATGGCATTACTGTTGTTGTCAGTTGTTTATCTGAAACATCCAAGGTGAAAGCACAACAAAAGTAGAGATGACATAGCATAACCATGTTTGTTGCTAAATTCATTTTCTTTTGTTGTTGTTTTGAATAACTATACTCAAGAAAAGTTTGACAGTAGGACAAATGTTTACAAATTTGTGTTTTATTCGTGTTCTTTTTTTGTTCGTAGAACTTTTTCATACGGAGCGGTTGTACGTTCGTAAGCTGAAGATCATGGACCGATTATTCTACCGACCGATAAAATGTCAGCAGTTATTGTCCTCCGAGCTGATTCATGTTCTGTTTCCTAATTTGGAGGAAATTTTAGACATTCATGATCAGTTCAATTGCTCGTTAAAAAAGAAACGGACTGAAAATCCTGTGGTTGGTGATATTGGCCCGGTGCTTTTGGAAATGGTAATGTTCGAAAAATAAGTACCTAGATTAGTTAAATACTCATGTTTGGAAATGTTTGAATAGTGTGTTATGCTATGAATACAGGACAACCTATTCATTTTACTCGGTCTAAATTATAATGTTTTCTTTTCTTGTTCACTCTTACAGTTTGATGGAGAGAGGGGCGAGCAACTAAAACATGCTGCTTCAACGTTTTGTGCTCGGCAGCAGATTGGCCTGGAGCACTTGCGAGAGAAGCGAAAACGGGATATGAAATTCCACGCCTTTTTAACTGAGGCAGAGTCAAACCAGGTGTGTCGTCGTTTAGGAATCAAGGTGAGTTGATATTGTTTTGTCGTCGGTTACTTAACTTAAATGTTAAGTAACCTCGTAATGTTAAGTTGCATGTCATGGCGCGCCTACGAAATAATTTTGTGTTAAATATTATAAAATGTCTTCTTTAAAACGGAAGATTTTTTACTAAGGAAACTCAAGCTTTTTGTTTTATTATTGATAATTTATTTTTGATTCAAGGACATGATTCCGACAGTGATGCAGCGTCTTACAAAGTACCCCCTCTTGTTTGAGAGCCTGTGTAATTGCACAGCGGCCGATTCCATTGAGTACAAAAATCTCCAGAGAGCTTTGGAGCTGAGCAAAGAAATTTTGACGAGCGTCAACACTGCAAAGAAGGATGCCGAAGATGAGGAGAGACTTCAAGAAATTCAAAGAAGGCTGGACAAATCATACTTTGAGAAAGGAGTTGAGAGGACGGATCATACTTATAATGACCTTAGGGTAAAACAAATACTCTAAGAAATACTGTATATGTTAGATTGGGACAGAAATATAATATGAACTCATTTGCAATTTTTTTTGTTTTCTATTTACTTAGAATTTTGATTTTACTCGGCATAAGCTGATATATGACGGGTATCTAATGTGGAGATTGCAAAAGCCAAAAGGCGACAGAATAAAGTCAGAGCATCAGGAGGTACTCTGTGTTCTGCTGGAAGATATGGTGGTCCTTCTTTTAAAAGTTGATGATCGATATGTATTGAAAATGCATAATGTCGGTACGGGGAAAGCAGAAAGAATGCCAGCTAAACCTATTATTAAACTCAATACTCTGCATGCCACACGGGTTGCTGCAGGTATACAAAAAAAACTTGCTGCTAACAATAATTTTTAATCATATTTTGACATAGCACTCCTATAGCCTATAAAATGTAACATAATATGTTTATTATTTTGTGTAGATAAACGAGCATTTTATCTACTTTCCAAGACGTCACCTACTCCGTTCATGTTTGAGCTGGTGTGTACTACTGCAGAAGAGAGGACGCTGTAAGTGCTCGTTATCCAATACGTAGTTTATAAATTGGCAAAACTGTCATTAGCCATTAGTCAGTCACAAAGCGAACTGTGAATTTATGAAGGTTGATTTTTTCAATAATGTTTATAAATCACGATGAAATTGTCAAGAGTTGCTGCACTGATTACACAATGAAATGTCCTCTGTGACAGAACAAAGAAATACTGATGAAAAGACTACAAATTTCGCTGCTTGATGGGTTTTTAACGCTTCATTGAAATAAATTGATTAGAGTAAGCATGAAAAAGCAAGGGAGAAAATGTATAAAGTAATCAACAGAGTGCAGTGTCAAGACGAGTGAATAGATAAAATGGAAGCACCCATCATCCCTTTTTTTATCCCTAGGTTTATTTCCTGTATCATGTATATAAGTAGTACTTTTATTATTCCAGGGAAATCTCTATTAAAAATGTCAAGCTGGATAGAATGAAAGGTAATAATAAGCATAAGATGACAACCCAAGTGAAAATGAGCAAGGCGGTTACGGCGAAGATAGAGTGTGTCATGCGTGGAGTTTGAAAATGTTAACCAAAAATAACATGATTCTATTAATAATCGTTTTTTTGCTGATGTGATGAGGATGATGGTTTTAGTCGTGGTTGTAAAGTAAATCTCTTGCTCATTTCCTTTGTGCTGCTAGTGCAAAACAACATTGTGGGATTTTTCTGCGAAACATCTCTTTTTGCAAACAGGCACATGTCTGTAGATAGCTTGCATCAGTTTTTGCTAATACTAATTTAGTATTTCTATTTAGCAAAGTAATGCATTTCACATAAATTTATATATAGGGCATCTATATGGATATACTGACAAAACAGAGATAGACAAAGACTGCGATAGTATTTTCTTCACTGTTAAATAGTTGCCGCGTGAAATGCTCGTTTAAATCGTTAAACAGTCAAATTACCATGGTTAGAAATCTGCACGATGAAAATCTTGGCAGATGGAGGAAAATTGTTCAAACATTTCCACTGTGTAGTAGTGATTGTACGTACAAGTTTTAGTGGATTCATTGTACAAATTTGAAACTCAGTTGTGCGAGATTGGAGAGTTTTTAGAGTCCCAGATCAACGCATTTTAACCATCCCCGACGGCAAGTTTCGGAGTAGGAAAAAAAACATCTTTGTCCTGAATTGAATGCATGCTTGGTTCTATGGATGAATTTCTTATCACATATTGCATATTCATATGGTAATGTGTACGAGATATGGGAATAACGCCGTTTGCCTTTATATTTTCCATTTAGGCTTGGCCATAATACACTATGCAAACAGGTTTAGAGCAAATGCACATTGCCTTTAAAAAATCAGTGATAATTCTGTTAGGTTTCGGTGCACTTGTTCTGTACATTAAATGTGATGCACCCGATTTCAGTCGACCATGAAGCCACTACGTTGAAGCATTGCGCTTTCTCAGTATCTGAAAACTGACAATTAAAAGTCGCCATAAAAAATGTTTTGGATTTCCAATAGATTTATTTAGTAGTCAAGTTTGAGTGTTTATAAATTTGTTGTGACAATTGTTTGCGGGAATTATTTGTAAAAAGTGCGTTTTCAATACAGTTCCGAGAAATGTCTACGAATTCCTTAAAAAATGTGTTTAATGGAGTACATAACCAAGCGACAAGGTATGCCGTGTATGTGTGTCTTTGGTCTCGGGAAAAAAAGTGATTAAGTTTAACTCATACATCAATTCGCGACTGGATTATTTACTGAGTAGGTTAATGATTAACTGTTCAAAATTCTTGTCTGACTGTTGAACTTGTGTTACTTTTCTAGATGGCTTCAGCACATAACAAAGGCGGCGGATGAATATAAAAGTCGCCAAGAGTCACGACGCAGTGAAGTTCAGCCGATCGGTAACATTCCACCTTCGGTGTCGGAATCCGAAGATAGAAGCAAAGAGTAAGTATTTTTTTAAGTTAAACAAGGCCTTTATTTATATTTCATCGCCAAAGTATTATCAAAGTTAAGAAAAAGTTAAATGATACAACCTAGTTGTTAATTTATGACATTTTTACGACTCATTTCTTAGTCATCATCAGCATCATCATTTGCTCATGAGCATGATTTTACTGACAATGACGATACTATAGTGATAAAATATCTTACAGTTGAAGAGCGAAAAATTGTTGGAATTTTGCCATGTTTGATATTTCCTTTGGTAGTTACATTCAAAACAGATATAGCAAGTGATTCATATGATTTACTCTAATACTTTCCCTATTTATTTCATTTTTTTAAATGTGGATGATCTCAGTTTTTTCCTAATTTCTAATAAGTGTGCATGGGCCTGATAATGAAAAAATGAATGAAAAGCAAAGATATGCTCAGAAGACACAAAGATTGGCTATTAAAATGGCTTATGAAAGGTTTGGGCAGTAGGAATTTTCTCTTTGCAAGGAAGTAGTAGTAGTAGTGTACAAGGAATGTTTGTTTATGTGTGGGAGTCAAGTAAATTTCACATAGTCATTGTAGAGCAGACGAGGTAGATTATATGACGGAATGGGGAGATTTAATGAATTTCTTGTTGTTTTAGCTTTAGATAAATACGCGTTGAAATTGACAGAAATTTCGTTGATGGATATGTTGGTTTATTTATTTCAAATTTTGACTTAATATTTTACTTTGTAGAACGGGTGAAGTCACGGACGCAGGTGCACCACCAGACGCTGGGGATACAACGGGTGATCCCACCACAACCCATCTGCATCCTAGCAGTGACAATAATGCATCTAGTAACACAAAGGACTCTAGTCCCGCCCCTGAAAGTAACCAATCTCCACCTCCATCGTCTGCTGCTGCAGGACGACCTGAGAGTCCACAGTCTCCTGATAAAGGAGCAATAGGTATACAAAACGTTTTGAAGCGTAATACAACTTTAAATCAAACAACCGTTCTCAAAAAAAAACATTTCCTTGAATATTCAGTAGATATTTTCACGCTTCCTATTTTATACCCATACCATCATCCCCGGTACGCTTATATTTTTAAAAATTTCATTTTCCGGGTGTGGCTACCGTTTTTTAGACAAAAAAACTGTTTGATTTTCATAAAATGTCCTGTAAAGATTTTGTAAATATGCACAGGGAATATAATAAGGATTTTATGACTATTCTGTAGATATTAGCGTATAAATAGCTTATTGTATTTTTCATGGTGTAAATTATAATTTAGTTCACATAAGCGATAAGGTGTATGTATTTCACAAAAAAAATCCTATCCTATCGTTATATTGCTGGTCCGTGTTTAGGTGATGGAAAACTACTGTCTGTGGTAGGAGGTAAAGGGGCACAATCTGCCTCCTCTGCATCACCAAGTCCTGCTGCGCGTCGCAAGCAGGGGGAGTTTTTGCGGGTTACCGAAAGCTCACCTCTGATCGATCCTTCAGAGGTGACCGTTGAAACCACTCAAGTTCACTTTGCAAAAATTATCTGTTCTCCATATGGTACATTTTAAAAAATATATCAAAAATCTCAAAACGTTCTATTTGTTGCTAAATATTTTCTCTTTTTTTTCTGTTAAAATTTTATTTTTCTCTCTGTGTCGCTATTTTGTTTTGGTTATTTGTAGAATATTTTAATTTTCATCTTTGTTGAAATATCATTATTATTTATATTTTATTCGGAAAATTAGGATATTGACACGTTTGTAGAATTTGTGTAGATTGTAGTTGCTTGTTTCATTTTTTACTGCAAACTTAATTGCCTACATGTACTCGTATGTTCTGTTTATTACTTTCTTCTGTCGTTTAAAAAAAAAAGTATTATTTTGCTTTTTATTTTGTCAAACCTTCTTTGCAGGTGTTACTAATAACGCATGTTTTATTATCTGCATTCATTTTTCCAGAGGAACTCAAAAAATGTGACTCGAAAATTCACATGGCTTTTGATGAGAAACTAAAGCTAATTTCCAAACTGTGCCACATTCCACCGGAAGGAGTAGCGGAACTAGTTGTAGATACGTCCCCGTCAGATGAAACGTCACCAGACGCTGGGGCAAAGAAGCCAAAAGATGCCAAAGAATTAGTGGTGGCTTGTATACATCAAGGTACATTTGACATTTTAAACACTTATTCACGTTGTGTTAAATATTGACAAATTTTTGATGGAAACATTTTGTGTTCTTACAACTCCACAGTTGATCAATTGGGTCGTTTAATTTCCACACAAAAGTTAACCAGTGAAAACATCCAGTTACAGAAGGAGCAACTTAGCATTCACAAAGTCTTAAATAATCTGTTGGCGCAACTTCTTGTACGTAGATAATTTTATTGATCGTATTGCATCGCTTACAACTACGGTAATGTGAGCGGCTGTGACGTATTTTGTTTTAAATTTAAATTTATTTCACAGAGTGAAGTACACAGGAAAGATGAAGATTTGGAGTTGAGGAGACAAGAGCTGTACCGGGTTCGTGAGCAGAATCACGGCTATCAGGAGCGACTCCAAGCCAAGAGCAAGGCTGAGCAGGCATCCTTAGTCAGTTCCGTTCGTAGCCCAACCCAGTCGCGACCAAACAGCTTTGTGTCTCTCTCCTCCTCTTCGGATCAGCACGATTTCACGCAAGACGATGAAACAGGTAATTAAAGAAAAATGTTTTTTAAGACATTTACGATTTATGCCTGTCCCCCTTCCTTATGTTATTTGTTGGTGTAAATGTTTGCATTGTGCATGCGGGGGAGCACCTTATATGTATAATTAATAACATGCATGCATGGCATTTTAAACTGACTGACTATTTATATTTGACATCATAATGCAACTTGCAAATTCACAGATTATTCACAAAAAAAAAATACAAAAAATAGAATTCAAGTCAGAGTTGTGCTTTTCGTGTGTGAAAAATATTCTGTATTGTGTATCGTTCTTTATTACTTTGTTACGTGATGCATTACCTCACTTGTTGGAACTGTGTGCTCTTCTTCTTGTTTGTCGTGTTTCAAGAAGAGTAAGTTGATCTTTACAAAACAGAATTAATTTAATGGTCGAAAAAAAGTAGATTTAGTAATTCGTTTATTACAAGTAAAGTAGTTTATTTAATCGTGTTGTTTTTACTAGTTGTAGTTTTGCATGCGTTTTTAAACAAATATATATTGTAGTGATTAAAAAATGTATGCGAGTTTAAATTTTGAATTTTTACACCGGCACTTTTACTAAATCACTGTGTCTGACTCCTGGTTTGTTTTTGTCAATTTTCTTGTGTCCCAGAAGTTGTGGGGAAAGCTCCCTTGAAGCCGCAATTATCCGCTCCTGTAGCTTCCTTCAGTTCTAACAGCACGAGCCCTTCTGTTCCCCCCACCACTACTACTGCCTCTGCTGAAATGAAACCACTTGTGCCAACAGGTGAAAGCACTGCGGCTGATCAGACTAACACAGAGAAAAGTGTATCTTCACAACAGCAACTACCTATTGATGGGGAAATTTTGAACAGAACCCAGCAAAAGTGTCCACAGAATCAGAGAAATTCGACAAGCGAATTGGCACAAGAAGTGAGTGGTCTTGTCATGTTGTTTGAAACAAAAGATTAAAAAAATTAACGCCTGCACTAATTAAGATGTGCATGAATTTATGTTGTTCTTTGGAATGTTATGTGATTTTGGGATATGATTTGAGGAAACAACATCATTTTGACTATTTTTGAAATTGAATGACTTGATTTTGTTTAATTATCAGGAATTTGCTGACGCATTAGAGGATTTGATGACGACAGACTGGGATTCTGGAGTGGAGACAAATCGTGAATCGACAGAAACTGAAGTTGTAGCTTCAACAAAGAACGAGGTCAGTTGTCAGCAGGATAGAGAAGAGAAGGATCAACAAAATACTGTACAGATTCCAAAAAGTAACGATCAACACCAAAGTAGTAGTGATGAAGCAGGGATTAGCAGTAACAAAGTACCTGAAAATGAGAACGTTGAAAGTAGTGAAGGAAACCAGTCTGCAGCAGGAGAAGGAGTGATGTCCACGTCGTCATTGTCAACACTTGATGGCTTGACTAATGGTCATACTGCCACAGATAGTCAGCAAGAAATCATTACCCCTTCATTGGAAAAAAATAGCAAATCATCAGAAAACAACAACACGACGACTGCTGCCACCGGAGAAGAAATTCCAAACGGCCCAAAATGTGGTTCTGCAGCAACCATACAAGGAACAGTGGTCAGTAAGGATAATACAACAGTTGCGCAACAGCAGGAGGCTACGCAACACAGTTAAAGAAATAAGTTGTTGATGTTTTGCTGCATTCATCTTGTCTCTGTGTAATTTGTAACAATGTGTGATAGGATATCTCTAAAAAAACATAGATATATACATATGTAAAAGCTTAAAAATATGTTGACGTACGTTAAAAGTAAGGATAGTAATAAAAATTTGTAAGGAAATTATTTAATTATTATATTATATTATTCTATTTACTAATACAAAATTATATTATGAACAAATTTTGCAACTCATGATGAACGTAAACCGTGTTCTTGTACTAAATTGAATGCATATACACATATATAAATATATAACATAATATATATATACATATATAATATAAGTTTGTATAAGTATATTGATTGTTGATTCTCAACCGAAAACTTTCTTTTTTTTGGCGTTATTACTCACAATATACAACTCCTCGTCTTGTGTGAGGGTTACTGGTACAATCAAAGAGTATTTGGATTGTATCGTGTGACAACATCTTTCTAAAAAAGAGAGAGAGAGAGATCACCGTAGTAATAAGAATCTTCCATGATGCTTTTTATGATAAGATGAAACAATTAAAAAGTGCAAGCAAAAAGCCAAGCGCAACAAAAACGATTTTTTGAAGGGCCATAAGTTAGAATATATAAAGTGTTGTATACATTGTTACTATTTAGTCATGTTTTATATTATTATTATACATGAACTTATAAATTTAATTTACCAGTACATTTTTTGAGTGCAAGCAAAAGTGTAATTGTCGATGATACGATGATGATGTTGTCGCAATGATAATTACCTTCTACAAAACTGACCTTATGAGATTTACAAAACATGCATAATAAGAGAAATATGATAATGATAGCCCATTTATTGTATAAAAAATGTACCATGAGCAATGTACACTTCAATCAAAATAGTGCAGTATTTTTTCTTTACCCTGCCGTCTTTGAAGCGAAAATATTAAGTAATTATTAAGTCATTCTATTCCTCTACTCCTCATGTCCCCTTTTTCTGTAAGCTCTTATACTACGCTATTTTTGCTACTTTAGTAAATGGTGTTGTCTGTCATGATAAAGCTGAGAAATTACGAGTAATTTTTGATCGTTAACAAAAATGACTTTGAATAGTTCCTCCTATTTAAAAAAAAATCTTAAGTATTTTGTCTCAAAACAAATTTGTAAAGTAATAATAATAACAAAATAAGAATAAAGTATATTTATACAGTTCATAAAACACAGTATATAAATGCATGCACGATCGAAAAACAAAAACAAAAATTGGAAAATAAATTGACATAAGAAATAAACGAAATTTGTAAATACTGAAAGCAAAGGCAAAAAAATCCATGATGACTAGTTGGTTAAAAGTTAAAATAGCAATCAAAATTGTGAAAAAAATATTTTATGAAATTTGTAATGTTAACTAAAGTACGTAAGTTAATGAAATATTATTATTATTGTGATGATGGTTCTATAGTTACAAAAAAAACGATTTAGTTGTTTATCGGGCATAGTTAAATAGAGGTCACCGCACGACTCAATAAAACTTGTATTTATACTAAAATATCGCATGCATTTCGTTGTTCAAAAGTGTAAACATTTATTTCTTTAAAAAATTGCTATATAATTCAATTTGATTGAGCTCTAGTTAAAATGGAATCGTGTAAAATAGAATAGATATATGATGAATTCCGATGTGTAATATATATATAATATGTAAGTGTGCTGTCGTTATATTATTATATTATCAGTATATAGATCAACTATATATATAATATGTATTATATAAGGCAAAATATAATGACAGTTTTGTTTTGTTATTACTTTTGGGGAAGGCAAGTATTTAAAACGGACCGCAATGTAAAGAAAAGAATAATAAATTTAACTGTTTGATACTTGGAAAAATATGGTACGTTACACTTGAATGTAAGGACGTAATAAAAAAAATGGTAAACTTAGCCAGCAACACAACTGCTTTATTTTTATGAGAAGTATTACTATTAATAATAATGATTGATTACGATTACTTATTCCTGTTACTATTTTACATTGATTGTATGCCCTTAAAATATATAAATAATCGTTTGAATTGTAACAACTGGATTCATAATTATGCGACGTGATGACATTTCCTTAACAAACAAAAGAAATTGATTTAAATTTGGATTGGAAGTTATCGTTATAATCTTATCATTTTTGTGTGAATTACTAACTGCTATAACTGTGGAATTTATAATATTTGTTGGGTTTTTCTTTTCTCCTTGTTTTTCTGTACTTTCGATTTGATTTTAATTTACTATTAAAAGAATGATTATCTAATTATGCAAGAAGGAATTTTTATTCCCTTTCGTTGGACTACATATATGCTCTTTTCTTTCTGTGACCACAAGCAAGTCATTTCATTTTCAATCATTTAAAAAAAAAGTCATGTCATACAAAAAATGCTTTTTTAATGAGCTGATATACTAATGTATGAAAAGCAAAGAATCCAAACTTGTTCAAACCACATTAATTTGTAATATGTCGTGTCGTCGACTTATAAAGCGCAAACTAAAAAAAACGCGAAAATTATGAATCACATTTAATTAGGCTGAATGTAAGAAGGCTTAATAGAATAAAGGTATTGACTGGTAACTGTAAAGTTATAAAATAGACTTGATGGATGATTGGTTTTGAAAATTAAAACTTTGTAAGACGACGACAAACTTTGAAAAGAGCTTGGTCGTCGTGCTTTTTGCATTATTATATAACTTTACGATTTTTTAACGGAGGAGAGCAAGAAATATAAAGTCTTTTTGTATGTTGTCTAGTGTTTTACTACAGCAACTTTAATTAAGTGTACATTGTTCTCCGGGGATTGTGGGCTGAAAAACTATGTCTATCTTTGGAATCTGTAAACGCTACTCTAAAATAATTATTATGTACCTTACTGGTATAAAAAGTACATTTAAAATGTCTTACAAACTGAAATTACTATTGTTATTAAATATATGAGTATGAAAACATTGTATATTTAAAAAATATCGTGTCTGCTAACTATGATGCATAAAAAAGTGCTCCGTAAACGTACGATATAATATCCCTACCCATAAGTATCTCCATATATGTATGTATATGATGATGATGATGATGATGAGATGAGTGAAGATAAAATATTATAAAAGATAAAAAGATTTAAAAAATATTAATGAATAAATAAAATAATCATAAATAAAAAAATAATGTTGTTTCGGACGAAGTATTCTGTAAATATGTATTTTGTCATCTTTGGCATAAAACACGCAAACACATGAATAGTATTTTACACGGGGCAATGTGCGACTAAAACTAAATTTTTTGTATGGTAACATCGTAAGAGTCTTTTAATTTTTTCACTCTCACTTCATTTTCAAAGTCACACTAATAATTAACTGGGTTGACTATTGGTTGGCTAATTACTTTGAGTCATTTAAATATTTTAGTAGTAAAATTCATCATGTAGCCATCCATGTGTTGTGCGAATAATAAGTCGACGGATTTCATCGTAGAATATGAAGTAAAGCATGAAGGGAAGCGGTGCAAGCCAGATTTCGGGTCTGAAAGAAAACAACAAAAACAAAAGATAAATATCGAATATATTATGTAGGTACACTGACGACCAAGGAAGTGTGTATTTGGATCGATTTAGATAATTTTCTCATTAGTTCTGATTTGGTACGTACCTGACTGCTTCAAAGTTAAGCAAGTTGTTAAGAACTGGAGTGTAGATAAAGAAGCATGCAAGCAAAATTGACCATGGGATAGCTAAATTCATTCTCCAGTTTCTAGAATAAACAATAATAATGAATGAGGAAATCATTGAATTTAAACCTTCCTCTATATCTAATCTAAATAACAATATTACAATTGGGTAATTTTATGTATAATATTAAGCCCGTACTTCATCCCTTTTTGTAATACACTGACACGCCTTGTCTTGCAAATTATCACGTTGGTAAGTTGAGTCATCACAATGGAAATGAAAAAGGTTGTTTGCGACATGTACATAAGTTTTTGCCTGGCTGCGTAAGTCTGTAAACGAGAAAGAACCAAGACACTTTGTTAAATGGTTAATGGAAATAAATTGGTTAATTATAATGATAATTGTAGTTTGACTGACCCATTCTTGCCCATAAGAATCCTGTAAATCATTGATAGCTTGGGTGTCCCACTTTTTCTCATTCCAAAGGAGGTCCCAAGGCATCCATCCGTAACACATGTAGTGCACAAATGACACGAAATAGCCAGATGTCACTTCAATGACGGCAGTCTGAAGGTAGCAGTACGCAAGTAATCTACAAAGTCATACAAACAATATGAAAGTTTGTGCGTTCCCATAATTCCAAAATTAAGAAAGTATTCCTATTTGCTTTATGATTTTTTTACGACAATTAAGAAAAATGCATCTTTCTTTACTTACTGTGTCATGGTTACGAATTAAATTGCGGAGTTCATCGGGTGAAAGGAGTTTCAACTCGCCACCGGAAACAACGGCAGCAGTAGCTTCTTTGGGGTCCACGTCTGCAATGGAGCAGCCTCTATTTTCGGCTATTTCTTCAATTGTCAGGTTTCCAGGGGTGATAATGTTAACTGAACGCGCAATAGCAGCGGCAGTGACGGGGTGATCTCCGGTAACCATGACAACTTTGATGCCAGCAGAACGGCATTTTGCTACAGCATCTGGTACGGCGGCACGTGGGGGGTCAATCATGGAAATTAGCCCAACAAAGCGAAACCCAACGTCCAAAAAGTTTGGTTCATCTGAACTGAATTCTGTGCCAACAGGAAATTGGTCCAATGGAAGCCTGCAGTCGCAGAATCCCAAGACACGCTCACCGTAAGTGCCCAAAGTGTGGTAAGTGTTGTTAAAAGCCTCTCTCCATTGGTCATCTATGTCGTATTCTTTGTCGTTGATGAGGATTTTGGTGCACATCTTGATAATCCTTTCAGGTGCCCCCTGAAAATAAAGAAACAGATTAGACGTTGCTAAGGCCAAAATGTTTATCAAACTTTCTCTTTGCACATTTCCAAGCATCTACATACCTTCATCACAAGTAAATGCCTTGGATCTGTGGGTTCCCTCAGGTCGTGAATAGACACTTGAAACTTGTTTGTAGAGTTAAATGGGATTTCACACAACTTTGGGTACTTCTGTCTGTACTTGGCCACATTTCCGTACTGGAGCTCCATGCACTTCAAAATGGCTGTCTCGGAAGCGTCACCCTCAACAATCCTGGGGACGTAAAAAAATATATTAAGATTTGTCATTTTTTTATGCTAATCACAGTTGGTAATAGTTTACCTCTTGAGAACTGGAACGGTTTCCTGGCCAGGTTTGAATTGAGCGCGAGAACAAAGCATTGCCACATTTGCAAGAGCAGAAAATCCTGGATTTTCGATATCAAAAGTTTGACCCGTTTGAAATTCACTCGTGTCTGCTTCAGCAATCTCATTATTGAACCACATGTGAGCAACAGACATTTTGTTTTGTGTAAGCGTTCCGGTCTTATCCGAACATATTGCAGAGGTACTTCCCAACGCCTCTACAGCATGCAAATGCTTCACCAAGCAATTTTTCTTTGCCATTTTTCTAGACGCCACAGAAAGAGTTAAGGTGAACGTAAGCGCCAAACCTGAAATGATAAACACGTTTATGATAAAAAAACCATCATAATAATTATGCCAATATTGATATATGCACAATATAAAATGGGAAATTTAAGTCAATTTTCAAAAAAAAAAATCTCACCTTCAGGAACATTTGCCACCACAATTCCAATGACGAAGTATATAGAGTTTTGGAAGCTGTATCCCAAAACCATTGCAACAATGAAAAACGATATCCCAAAAACTATTGAGCGGATGGTCATAATGGTGATAAAACGATGTAATTCGATTCCCAAGGGGGTCTCTCCTGCCCCCACCGAGGATGCTAGCGTTGATAGTTGCCCCATCATGGTTTCTGAACCCTGTTTTGTTTATATAAGACATTTCGCAAATTGCATAAACTTCAATTTTTTTTAAATTAATTTTTAGCATTAATTAACTAACCACTCGAATCACTAATCCAGTGCAGACACCTTCAACAGCATTTGTAGAGAAAAATGCAATGTTTTTTGTTTCCAGTGGATTATCATCCGTCCATTCTGCTGACCTCTTTTGTGGTTCGGATTCTCCAGTTAAACTTGAGTTGTCCACTTTGAAGTCAAAAGATTCCAGAATTAATATGTCGGCTGGTACCAAATCTCCATATTTAACCTCCACCACGTCTCCCATCACAATATCCGCAACCTCCAGATCCGTTCTTTTCCCGTTCCGAATTACCACACATTTTTTTGGGACCATGTTTTTGAAGGACTCCATTATTTTATCTGATTTAAATGCTTGGTAAAATGATGCCATTGCGGATATTGACACGATAATTACAATGGAAATAAAGAGAATAAACTAAAAAAAAAATGTAAATCAAATGTCATTAAAAACTATCATCCCGTGCTCAAAAAAAAATCATTCTTAAAGTTAAATTTTGTCTTTCTTACGTTATCTGGTGCAACATTGTTCGGATCAATGGCAAACTGTGCTAGGTAAGATAGAATGCACATGACGCCACAAGCCCATAGCAGTGCATTTAACCCTCCAAACCATTCCTTCATAAATTTCCATGCTAAGCTTGGTTTCTTTGGAGGAGTCAATACATTACTTCCATACTTTTTCCTGTTGGCTAGAACTTGATCATCTTTTAACCCCTGTCAAAAAATTCATAAGATACAATTGATGAAGAAACATTTTTTTAAACATTTTTATTTAAAATATATAAACGGATATGTATTTTTTTTAATCACCCTTGTTGCGTTTGATCCATAGCGGGCGAGTACTTCATCCAATGGCAATCTATGTTCGTCACACTCAAATCCTTTTACCACTGTTGCATCTTCCTTTTCGGGATGCTTTCCGTTGCTAATTTGGACCATCTGTAGATAGAAACGTTGTTTTGAAACGTTGATTTCTGAATTTCTAAAAGCAGTGTAGCTTTTCTAAATTAAAGTTCAACTAACCTGGAGATCATGTTCGAACCCGGGATTATCCACCCCGTTTCCTTTCCCCTTCACCATTTTTATTTCCTTATTTGGCTATTCACAAAAGTACGCACAAATTGCAAAAAACAAAAAAAAAGTAAGAAAAAAACAATTGTTTTCAATTTTTTTAAACACTTTTTGAGTTCAAAATATTCATTTCCTATTTCCAGCAAAATAATCTACCTCTGAAAATTCAGAGCGTATTAAATATTTTTTTTACAATTTCAATTAAATTGTGTTATCAAAAATCGATAAATGACTAAGTGTCACCAATTGTTCCATTTTTCAATTTAACTGCTCAAAAGCAAGGTAGGCGTTTTCAAAATAATAATATCTTTCGTAATGGGGACACAAGGATGAACGAAGGGTGGTGTGAGGAGCTACTGACCACTTCTACCTCTCCAATGCAACTACCAACCTTTTCTCGATGTAGAGGCAAGATGGCTAGCGTTGATGTTCCAGCAAACCCACCGTTATCACCTTTACCACCGCCAACATAAAATGAATATTTGAATGGTTTTTTTGATGATGATGATCTGTCCAGTTCATCCTCGCCTTCGTCGTCATTATCCAAGTTCCGCTCTTGCGGTCTTAAAATGGTTCGACCAAAAAGTGAGCTCATTGTGAGATGGCTATGATGATCAACTTTAAACCTTGTAAATCACTTGTTAAATTGTTTAAAATAATAATAATATTACTATTAAGCTATAGTTCAAAAAGGTAAAATGAAATTAGTAATTAACAGTATATGATTGTTTGTAAGTTTAACAGATTGACATTAAGAGATATGGATATATAGTATTCCTAATATCTCGCACAGTTGCTCATTAAAATCAAATTTGAATGTGTTGTTTAACGCAGATTGCATTCCATTATCAAATTATCATTACCACTAGTGACCTATACAATAATATATGTTATGATGTTACCGCTGAACTAAACGCTACACATAAACACGGAACATCGTTCCATAACAGGCTTTCTTGGCTGTTGCTATTGATAATTAACTGGACTGCACATTACACTTGGAATGGAAAATATAGAATTCAGTTATCATTAGCGTGCCCTATTGTATAAATGATAAAAATATGTTTAAAATGAGATAATTTGCGGGTCGAAATAAAGAACAAGAAGAAAGGACAGACAAAATGGCCAATTCAGTAGTTTTTTTCGTCAGCTTCCCTATAATACTATACGCTTCTTGAATATGTTGAAGTCATGTTGTGTAAAGAAAAGATCATGGATGTCCACATTCGATCCAGTTTAAAGCGGACATTGCAAGCAGTTACAATTATATGGTTTTTACTGGAATACATTTTGGTTCATTTGCGTACAAACATATTTTCATGAAAAAAATTATCAATTTAAAAAATGCAAAGTGACTTGTAAATCAGATCATGATGATGATGATATATTGAATTGGGAATTAGTCGATGAGTATGACGGGATGATCGTCGTGTGTCATATTTAGTACACGCTTCTCTAATACCGTTCAATTTGACAAGCAAATTAGGTAAAATGGTAACAATATTGGAAAATTATACAAATTCGTCTAAAAAATTTGACTATGATGATGAAATGAGAGTCATATCATGGTTATATGTTGTTGTTGGTAGCATAAAGTGTGGTATTGGTACTCTTGGTTGTAATTGCTAAGATTGATAATGTGCATGTTCATCATTAAGATGGAACGAAAAGATGGGTAGTTATAACAAAGAAACAGGAAAAATATTTTGAGAGAAAATTTTTAAACTGAAATCTGCCAAACCAAAATCACGGCGACACATGCTTACCTATTCAGCGTTTTTTTATTGAATATGTGAATATGTGAATATATGAATACTTTTGATTTTAAAGCAACAAATTTTGATATTTCATTTGAAAATATGCATATTTATACTATTTGTTTAATTTGTTATAATTAAAGCATTTTCTACAATGCATGTCATGTTTGTTAAATTATTTGGTTAAATAAATATTCAAACAAAAAACAACAATAGTACAAAGCAGTCAAATCCCTACTTCTTGATTTTGCTATTTACATTCACATTTCACATATTTCCTATACGTCTTGATTTAATTGAGTTTCTTAATGCAGCATATGCATCAATACTTTTGGTGATGGCTTTTTGATTCTTTTTATGATGAAAACAGTTCAATTCCCTTGGGACATTCCGAGCTTTACGCAGCTTGACCAGAATTGAGATCAGGATGTGTGGACTCGAATTTAAAATGGAAAGCTCTTCAGCGCAGACAGATCCAAATCCACGGATAAATTTGCCGTTCATCTCGTTTACCAAGTCATTCCACCTTTGAACAAATCGGAATGAGCTTCTTGCCAAGCAGTACGGATCATTCACACCTTCACTGATTTTCTCGACAATGTCTACATAACATGTGTAAATATTCAAACAATAAAAAAATAGAATAATTAAAATCAGCAATTTGTTGAGTAAATTAAGTAAAATTCGTAATTTAATGTAAAGTTTCATTTTTACCAAGAGCAAATTGTTGAAGCAGATCCTTGAACCGTCCCAAATCGCCCCAGGTTAAAGACATGTTGTCCCTTAACGGGAAACATGCAGCAGATGCAGAGAGTTTCCTGAATAATTTTTCTGCTCGTCGCACTTCTATTGGTTTATCATCCTCGTCTCCTCCAGAAAATGTCCGGGTCAAAAGACCTTTTATGAAAAAAAAACAGAAAAAAATTACATGACAGCCTCAAAAACAAAAATAACCCCCATTATAATTTTGGTAATTAGGAATCGGGTACGTTTCATGTGTAGAATAACTGTTTTACCATTAATACGTGTGTTTAGCGATGGCTCGTATTTCATGTCGTACAAGTAGAAGATAAACTCCATCATTTTATCCAGATTCATTTTTCGAAAAAAAAAAGGATTTTGCTACGCAAATGTTTGGTCACAATTGAAAAAGCTGAGCACCACTACTTTTCAACTACTAATAAATCAATCTAATATGATGAATATTTATTCAATGTTTTTCTGATTGTTCTTAAATTACACTTTGTTGAATGAAGACCGAGAACAACAAGTCTTTAAAACTAAAACATTTACACAAAGGCTGTCACAAGTAAATTAATAGAGAGTTGAATACAGAAGCATAATGCAAGTTAATTTAATAACTATCTTAATGCTCCATTTATATTTAGGTAATTTGACTGCATCTGACTGACCATCACTCTCAAAGGAATGCAACGTTGTAAATTTGATTACATGAATTAATTAACGTTGTTAAATTAGATTGCCTAAGATGTCTAAGTATGCGTGGGAACCATCCTTAAAATGCAATCCTGTTACATTTTTCTTTTCAATTAAACCATTGTGCCTTGTGTGCACGTTTTTGTGACAACTCATGAAATGCTTTTATGAAATAATGACAGCTGTTAAATAACGTGCTTTGTAATTTTCTTCGTTCCTTTAGACGTGTAACTAATCAATTCGCTACTGTGTGTTTCAAATAATAAATATCCCCAACTGTATAACATTGCAATTTTACTTGAATTTGAGAAGGGAGATTATGCATACAAACTCCTCGACTTTGCCATGTCAACATTTATATGGCAATATATGTACATAAGTCATCCGATCCATAATGCACTACAGAAATCTTAGAGGCATCGTCTCTCACTCTATATCCCAATTGTGTTTTTGGTATATTTGCTTTGCTAGGCTATTTATATTAATGTTGTTAATATGAATGATAGTACCTACAGAAATATCTTTAAAAGTCCACATTCTCATGTTAACATATGTGTATTAACATTCCTCCAGTAATAAAATGGAAATAAGGGTTAAGCGATAAAAAATAATCCCGTTAGACTCATTTTATTCCAATATCAGTTCCATGATTTAAATTTAGTGCATTATGCATAAATGCATTGGTGAGTAACTCAGCATAACGGTGTATTACGGATAAAAAAATTACTAATGTACAAATTCAATTGGATGCTTCTTTGTAGTTTTATAAAACCTTCTAATTACACCACAGACATGCTTAAGGCTTAAGCCATGTTATATTCTCATTTCTTATAAGCACTAAAACTATCTAATCTTAACAAAAGAATACATACCTACCCTAAAACATGGTTGGTTGATGGTTGGGATTTTTTGTGTATATTACCAAGAGGTTATGATGAGGTGTTGGTGTGTGAATACAAAAGGGATGATAACGTGATAAAGGCTCTTATAAAGATTGCTATAATGTGTATCGTTATATTCCATTTTACGATTTTTTATGTAGCCCACTATACGTATAATGGCAAGCATATAATAGCGTTCCAATATACAAATCAATTACGAAGAATTTGACTACTTGCTTCAATGCAACAAAGAAAATCCCTTGAATTCAGGCTGTAGTGCGCAAATTGCAAAGTGTGAGTGTACACCCTTCCGTTATTATTATTAAAACTGTAGTAATGATTAAGGAGTATCCCTTGTTGTCCTTGCCAAACTATTTGGTAATAATGAATGCGTGTAGGAAAAATACCCATCAAAGCATAAACGTGTTTCTTTGTTTATCCACAATTCACACAAGTCATTTTAATATTTTAAAAATCTGGTGATTAAATATAAAGCCTGAAATGCTTATTTAAGTTATGTTATTGACAAAGACTGAACCGGTTTGTCTTGTTTGTACCAACTACTGTTACAGATACTCATATAAATATTTGTAAATGAAATTTTTTATGCACATAATGAATTAAAACGTTTAAAAAATAATAAGTATGAAACTTTGAGAAAATACACCAAATATATGTAGCTCCATAAAAATAGTTAGTTCTTCTACGCTGGAACGCCAGTCCATACGAATTGATGAGCACAGCCCCTATTGTGACAAACCATATTCGGGCATCCGCCATTTTTCTCAATAACCGTGTTGCACTTGGGGCATCGCATGAAGATCCTTCTGTTCAAATTTTGCTGGAAATTGAAATATTTGCATTTATCATATTTTTATGTAAATATTCCATACTTTTGCTATTGCATTGTATAATATTTTCAAGTATTTTAAACGTACGTTGATTGCGTTTTCACTGAGCACATCATTTTCCCGTTGAACCCTTCGATTTACGTCGTCTGCAATTTCCTGCTTATACTGGGCACAGGTTCCAGGATGGGATATTTTGCAGTCCATGCAATTTCGGGTCCTACAAACGGGACAATCGAATTGCCTCACCCCTGGATCAGCCACCACAAATCCAATACAATTTGGTGTCAAACAATGAGCTACATTTTCCATAGAGGCTTCCGCTTCCTTCAGCGAAAGTTGCTCAAAGTGCCTTTGGACCTCAATATTACCACCAAGCTGTAAATTGAAGTCATCATTTTTATTTACCTTGACAGGATTTATTGCGTATTCAGAAAAATACTATATTGTAACGTTTTAAGGGCCGCCGCTGGTTTTATAATTTTGGCAATTCTCTAAATTTGGTGTTATATTTCTCAGACTTTGAGCTAACGTTGGTTGTGGTTTGTAATGTCAACAAACAAAAGCATTGTAAGCGCCCTACACCAAATTGTTAATAATGAATTTTACTTTGTGAGCAGAGCGACCCCCTTTAAAACATTAAAATTGGAATAAATTAATTTTTACCGCAGCTACTTCACTGAGTTTAAGGGGCTCATCACAGTTAACGTTGTCTTCACCAAAGGGACATTCTACAACGGCCGTTTCACACGCTCTGATATGACCACCTACGCAGTCTCTACACATAAAAAAATTCAAAATACACAAATGAACCTAATTGCAACTTAATAAAAAAATAGCTAACCACCCAGTCTATTTCTGTACCAAACAAACCGAAAATCTATTTACGACCAAAACCAAGGAAGAATTTTAATTTGTATAATAGACGATGCAATACATACTTGCAAAACATATGAAGACAATCTTTGAGAACTACCCCACCTCCGGGTTGAATATCTTCCCAGCAAATGGAGCACCTGATCACCGACCGATTCTCAAGTATGGGAAGCATATCCAAGTGTTTTTCAGCTTGCTTGAACGTGTACCCCTCATTTCTAACCAGGTCATCAATTAGAGCCACTTTGTGGGCCCAGCCACAGTTTTTCTCCTCCTCTGTCAAATCCAAATTTGCAAAGGCTCCTTCTTCCTCTTGATTTTCAACATCATCGTCATTATCGTCATCATCCTTTTGCCAATCCTCCTATTATCAGTTATTATAACTTTATTTTTTTATTTTCATTATTTATTATACACGGACAGCGGAAAACTACAAATTACTACAAGAGTCGGTGTATATTTACCTCCTGAGTGGTCATTACCCTTTGCAAATATTTGGCATAAACTTTATCGGGTACCATCTACAAAACAATAGTGCGCATTGAATTCTTTGCTCAAATTCATCTTTAAATCCTGATACGGATTCACGGCTTGCAGTGTGTTTAACACACTGTGTTACCTACACATTCTAGTTCCTCTTGTTCCAGATACCCTGTGCATCTATAAATTCCATTGTAACCTTCACAAGGGATCCTTGGGGTGGATGCTCTTTTCACAGCCTTGACAATGCAATCTCTGAAGAAACATTACAAATTGAACGCTCAGTAAATTTCAGGCAAATGCAAGTTGTGATATTATTACCTATTACAAATCTCACTCACGTGCACAAGAAATGATAGCAGTCCCTCATCTGAGTTCCTCCAACCTCCTCCACGCTTTCTCCACAACGAACACAATACATTTTGAAAATTCTGTGAGATCTTCAAATCAAGCTTTTATTTCAAATTAAGACTAAATATCGTCAAACTTAAAATCAAACGACTTAATAAATATCACGGGTGCACCAACGGGCAAATCCATTCTTAATCCCATGCAACAAGATTAAATACAGGGTTTTTTATCAGTTTAATATTGTCTGTGTATATTGTCATAATATTTGTGCATTTAAAAATTCTTTTCATTGATATGGTTCTGCTGATTTATACACAGGTGACGACAGGTTCTGTACATGCATATATCCCATTAATTCCATATTGGTACAAATTGTGACATAAGTATCATACATAAGTGCTTTCGCTTTCCATGGCGGACTACTAATAGTCAAAACAAACATAATGTTGAATGCATTTATTAACTAGAACGTTGCAACGACATAAATAAGTAGCCGAACGGATTTCCTCCACCTTGGGAACTATTTTCGAACCCTCCTATCTCGGGTGGCTACATGAGATGCTACATTCGCAATCTGCTTGGAAACATATCCATGCGTACAGACTTTCAGCTCTAAAGTCGCATTTTTTGGGGGAATGGGAGACGGAGTGTGATTGCATGTAAAGGGATTCCAGAGATTGGAAATTCCTTTTAGTTTCTGGGATAATTGTGTGACATACGGACGGACAAACAGAGCATTCTCATTAGCTATCCTTCCAAGCGGGCTCGTCAGACTTAATAAATCTGTAAGTACTGCAGTAAATACGTAGCTTAAGATATTATGTTAGGTTACTAATAGTTGCAAATAAAGTATTTTTGCTGTAAATAAAGCATAATAGCAAAAGCAAAAAAAAACAAAGCAAACAAAGCAAGCAAAGTATATTAGCAGCAAATCGATGTTGCTGCAGATCCACAATTGTTAACTAACATACAACTTAGGATATTGTCTCCCAATCATATATACAAAATTTGGAGAAATTCTTGAAATATGCGTTTTTAGGTTATCTTGCTCACACAGATAGACAAGTATGCCAAAGTCTTACTTACGAGCGTAAATTCTTAAGCTACGTAATAATATCATGTAGTAGAGGTTGACGTCATGTGAAAATAGATTGAAATTCTTGCTCACACAGATAGACAAGTATGCCAAAGTCTTACTTACGAGCGTAAATTCTTAAGCTACGTAATAATATCATGTAGTAGAGGTTGACGTCATGTGAAAATAGATTAGGATTATGTATTTTTGGATATACATACATTAAATATTGGTAACAAGATAGATAGATAGGTATATTCCATGATCATGTATTCACTCTTAAAGTAAAAAAGTTTGTGAAGCCAATCAAATAAATGTATTGTGCATATAGCATATTGGCATTTACATAATGTAAATTACATTTCGTGTCATAGTAATAGTGACACAGTGACAAAACCATAATGAGAAAACGTTGGTCGTACATAAGAAAACGTTTAATTTGATAGATGTAGTAATTTCGTTTCGTAACGTTATAGTTTAATACACTTTTTAAAGCGTGTAAATGTTTGGTGGTGGTACTGGAAGATGGCAACTCAATGACAATTTCCACATTTTGGATGACAAAATAATCCGCCAACTTTGCACCTACATCCGCCAGAAGTATCACCTTTTAAATATTTAAGTAGTAGAATGTTAAATAATTTTACATATGGCAAAATAAACAAATTGTAAATTAAAACAGATCTAAATTATCGGATTGAATGCTTCACAAAATTACCACGGCCATTTGGTCCCCACCTATGTAATTAGAAAACAAATAAAACAAAATATTTTAATTTATATTTAAATTAAATATTTAAATCAAAAAATGTCCTCTAACGTCGTTCAAAATGCAACAAAATATTTTAATCTGCAAATTTCCATTTCAAGAACTATTTTCAGGAAAATTTGCTGGTACCTTGGACCT
>JAHZNC010004651.1:0-21025 GCA_027744095.1 Zhuqinia jingwanae | reverse complement strand
TTTTTGGATCCCTCTCCAGAATAAAAAAAAATCTCTAAAAATCTGTAAAAACTTGACAGTAAGCATATTAGAAAACCTTGGCTATATGTACCTACTATAAATATATAGTAGGACATGTCTTTGCTTTCAAGAAAAAGACTGACAAGTGTAGTCCCTTTTACCTTCGCTGATTCTTGTATTTATTCACAGACACAGATTTATTGATAAAGCCTTGTCACTCGTCTTAAAACCTGTGTGCACTAATCCCTACCCATTATTCTGGGCCTCGTTCATTTCATCCCAGTCTCAAATAGTACCTCAGTGTCCTCGTTTTATCATCCATTTTTAATCTCCCCCACTCTCTCTCTCTCTCTCTCTCTTCCCACTTCATTCATACAAAATCTTTAATTGTGTGCAAGTAAGCTAGGATCATCATCCTTACCATGATCATGCTCCTCCATATCACATTTAGGTGGAAAGGAACAAGAAAAAACAGGTACATAATATGTATTCTATTCTTATATAATTTCTGATTGCATCCATCATCATCACCACACCACCAGCAGTAGCAGCGTCCCGTATCACCACCACCATTATGAATAGCTTTAATCCTTTATCATGGCTTTAGAAGCGGATTTCACTCAGAAGTAGAAGGGATAATGGCGTGGAAAATGCTACTAAAGCAGTTTTGCTATTGGATTAGTTATTCACAGCATTCATGGAAAATGGATTTTTTTTTCACCGTTGTTATGCAAGAGATACACAGATAGATAGGTATGCATGTGTGTATATGCTTTTAAATTATAGCAATTTGTTATCAAATGTGGACGTAATATAGTAGTAAGCTAATAGAGTATTCTTATAACGCTTTATGTAGCACAAACTTATCATTTATGTTTCATTTCGCTATTCACACCATATCCAGTCTCCAACGAAAGGGTGTGCTTTTTTTATGGAGGGGAAGAAAGTGTTCATAATAGTGCGTAGAGTATAGTTCACATTATACGTATATGCAGTTCCTTTATGTTTAAATGAGAAAATGGGGTGGGCTCATGCCTACATATATGCAATAAGAAATGCTATGATAGATTCTAATACTAATAATACATTTATGTATTCTGGGTGGGATTCATTTTGTCATATAAAAAAAAAGTAAAGGGTAAAAGGTAGATTGGAAAAGTAAGGTACTGTGACTCTGACTCCTGCTTCAGGAGTTAAAGTCTCTGATTTTTGGACTAGTCAGCAGCAAAAGCAGTGGTCTTTATGAACAGACAGACGAAGAACGCTGACTCTGGGTGGGTGACTGCATGGTTTTGGTTTGGTTGTAGTAGAGAGAGAGAGAGAGAGCAATGTGTTTGTGTAGTATAGTGTGTGAGTGAATGTAAATGAAAGCATAAAAGTAACCTGCTTCCAACCCAATTCCTGTAAATGCGATGTTATAAGAAGAAGAAGAAGAAGGCTGCTGATTCCTAACCAATGTTCTGTGATTTTTGCTGCTGTCAGCATTTTCACTTTTTCTCAGCTGTCTGCCAAGCCAGAAACCAGGCTACAAACACAACGTATGATTTTATTTTTCCTGTTCTCTCTCTTTTCACCAGAAATGTACATAAAATCTGGTCATATTATATGCATAAAGCGCAAGTTTTTACCTACTCTACACGCAGTCAGTGTGGTTGTAATGTTGTAGTAATAAGGTAATATAAACAAGTAGAAAAGCTGTATAATAATAATAATAATAATAATTTCCCTTTGTAAGCAAGATTCATTTGAAAATCGGGTTTTCTTGGTGGTATATATTTTAAAGGAAAATAAAGAAACTATAGAGCACACATATAAAAAAAAAGCAAAGCGTATGGATAAATAAGCTCACATTTTTATTATTTCATGGATTTCACTAATATGTTTGCATGGCGTGTGTATGTGTGTATACATATTTCTCTTATTTTGTATTTGTTGTATCTTCAATACTATTATGCGAAAGCAGATATTTTCCCCCTTTTCTCTCTACCTTTTTTTACATACATTTTTTTCTAAAGGGATGGACGTGCAAGACAAAATATGTATAAAAAAGCAAGTAAAGCAAAGCTTAAGTTTAATAATATTTCTTGCTTAGATGAACAAAACAGGGATTTTGTGGAAAATCTTCTCTCTTTTTTTTTCTCATGTGAGCAGGGAAATGTAACGAAGGGATAAAAGGATATTTATGCGTGTGTTGTATACTGCATAATAGAATACAAAAAAAAAGAGTTTTTTTCTTCAGGTTTGTGCCGTCGTATTCACAAGGAAGAGGAAAAAAAGGTATTAAAAAGATGAAAGCAGCGTATTGGAATAATGATAATATAATAAAAGCCTCTGTAGTTCAAAAGGGAAAAGGTAGACAGATAAGACTTGGTTAGGTATTTCTCACTCACTACGAAACAGACACATCACAACGCCAAATAAATATAAAAACACAGCAAAAGATTTTGCATGTTGTGTGATATCCAGTTCACAAGATTCTTGTGCGTACGAACGATTTGTTTAGCAATCTTCCCTTGAAATGCAAACAATTGAATGGCAAAGGATTCTTTTTTTTCTAGATAGTGAGCATGAAGCAAACTTGCATTTGAATCTTTGGAAGAAAGTGGTGGCAAACACAAATATAGCAACAGTCAAGTCAGAAGTAGCAACTTCAAAAAAAAAGAGTAGTGTTATATCCTTTTTCTTCTACACCCAAAAAAAAGAAAATGCATTTATGAATAAACTTTTCTCCCTAGTTTCTAGACGGTTTTACGTAGCAAAGCAGTATAATGAAATAGGTATTCCACTAACGTGTTGGCGTGTTGGGCACACGTGTGTAGTACTTTCTCCCAAACGCCATTGATAAATTGAAATTTTATACATTGGTATATTTTAATTATTGTGAAATGGGTTTACACATACAAGGTTGTGAGTTGTTACGTCTTTAGGCTTATTTCAAGGATGGGTGTGTGAGCTTATAAATTAAATCTGGACATACCTGAATCTTCTTTGAAGGACAGGACATAATCCAAAACGTGTGCATCGTTTTCAGAGGTAGGTAGAGACCAAGAGAGGACAACGGAACGGCTGGAGTGTTCAACTGCGTGGAACTCTTTTGGGGGTTGTGGTCGTTCTGCAAAAAAAATAACATGTGCAAAGGAAAGAATTACAATAGATTCTTAGTAAAAGAATGATGTGATGCAATATACATTACTAAAAACAAATGTTCTCAAGGATTTTCATTAGAAATGAAACACAAAAATATATATAGAAAAATCCTAGTTATGGGAAAAGCTTGTTAAAGACACCACACGTGTTGTTGGTTGGCACCTACCTTGAACAAGAAGGGAGACACGTAGCGAGTCGTGACCAAATGAATTTCTGAAAAATGGTAGCAAACAACACATGTTCAAGATTGTGCTACATTACTTATTATTATTACCAAAGTTTATTGATTTATTTGTTTTTCCTTACACAGCGACACATTCGAGATCACCACGATCCGAAAGAGAAACTTGTTGAATGATCAGTTCAGACACAGCAGGTGAACCTGGCCCTGTACCTGGTTTACTTTCTATTGAATATCTGTAAATAGGCATATGTATATACATAACACATCATTATTACTATCATTATAGTTATATCTTTATAAATAGCTCTCGACTTTTTTTTACTACAGTATGCTCAATGCTCAAGACTTATTTTTTTATATCCACTTTTTAATAATACTTTATTTTTACTTTCAGCTATATAGTATACCTGTTGTCATTAGTCTCGTTTACTGGAACACCTTTCACATTCCAGGAGATTTTGATTGGCTCATCCCCCTCGGCTTCGCACCGTAGGCGGGCAACCTCACCCCGCCGCACCATTTCCTTTGGAGGCCGTGTTCTAATTCTTGGAGCAGCTGGCGCATTTCAACAAATAAAATGAAAATAATGCATCATGGTAGTATTTATCGTTGTTATTCATATAAATACTTGCATAGGTACACCTAAGCTGCATGCATCAAATGATTAGTTTTGAACACTGTATTGTTTATTTTAGGGTTGCCACCACCCAAAATACACACTTTTGCAACATCCCAATTAATAACATCAACAAATCCACACCCGGATTATATCAATAAATATATTACATACATATGCCTATGACATACATGCATATAGGTATATCTTAACAATATTTCAAGATTATAATAGATACATACATTATGTTTTCCTACATACAAGTTTAGGGCGGCTGGTACCCAAAAAAACAATTTATCTCTCTTCTTATAATATACCAAAAGCTTTGTGTTGTTATTATGCGACCACTCATTTTTATAGCATCTGTTTTCCCTCCATATATATATTCATGTTTATGACTGTTGCACCATCAAAATCATCGTCATCATCATATATCTTTTGTGTTGTGTGTTGACTGCTGCTGTTTACATATATTTTCAACTTGACTATATAAACACATCTATCAATGGCTATATAATAATATATGGATTTTTAGGGGTGGGAACGGGAAAAGTGGAATGTTCATCGTTTATTGTTGTTGTGGTACCATGCCGCACTTAACATGCTAGCCTGCTCCAGACCAGCAATCCAAAGGAAGACAATCCATAAAATTTACTTTAGAGAGACACACACAGCCAGTGTACAACTATTTACTGAGCTACAAAATAAAGAAGAAAATAGCAGCAACAGCAGCAACAACAATAACTGTATCATATCATCATCCTTGCAATGACTCAATACTCAATATCACGTGCTACTTTCCTATTACTTCTTCTTCTGCTGCTGCTGCTGCTTCTGGGTAAGCAAACTGTATAATTTTATGGATTGAGAAACTATAACTTTATGCACAACATGAGAGAAGAAGATCAGTGGCAGGAGCATCAGGAGAAATGAGCATGTTTTAGTATGCATGTATGCATATTTCATTGTGTATTCTACGTAATAATCTGTGCCCACTTTCTTTTCTCCCCCTTTCTCTTTTGGGATTTAAGATGACTTTATCATCCGACAGTGCCCTGTCTAAAGGCCTATTTACTACACACACACAAAAGTGCTTACACCGCATCACTAGAACCCTTGAAAAAAACTGGGCTACACAAAACCCACGTTTTTTCCTGTGTAGTAGACCAAAAAGCTTAAAGATTTGCCTATGTTTGTAGTACAATAATAGCAGCTAAAGCCATATGAAGTCAATTTTTTTAGCCGATATGTTCCAAATCTCGTCCTACCACCCCAACTACTACCAATATATAGCTACCCATTCATTGATTCTTCTTTTTTTGCTTTTCTTCCATCTTTCCATATTTTTTGCATTTTTTTCACAAATGTGTGGTGGTACTAGTATCGATGTTGTATAAAGTAAACAAAAAAACAAACAAAAAAATTAAAGAATTTTTTCAATACAAAAAAATGTATATAAACATGTGTGCAAGTGTGTATATTATGTATGTTTGATATGTTTGTAGTGGTAACGAAACTGATTTGTTCATTTTTTTGGCAACATCTTTTACGATTGCTTCTACATAAAATGCATGTATGCATGCATGTACATTTAATGTTCTTTTTTTCTTGTTTTCTTCACAAGAAAAGCTAGTTTAGTTATAAAAAAGAACATTATTGAAAGAATACTATATATACACTAACAACAACTGAAAGTGTATTTTGCACAAAAGTATTAGAGTATGTTGTAAGGTCGGCGGCCCAGCTTTTATACTACTAGCTAACTCAGCACTATATACGGCTATTATAAACGGGCTTCTATTTTATTCTCAAGAAAGTGCACATGGAAAGCTAGACTGATGCCAAAGAAAATGCCGAAAATGGTATTGTTCAAAATACATAAGTGTAGGCATATTTTGCATCACAAGAGCGAGCTTCTTCTTGTATGTTTTACATAGTCATGACGCATGAAGTGATATCAATAAACCAAGTAAGTCATCTTATATATATATGTGTGTGTGTGTGTGAGTGTGTGTACCACTACAAAAATATTCCTTCAAAAATATTCTATTTCTGATACTCCCAAAAAATAGATAATATAAAAAAGTAACATAAAACTATTCTTGAATCGATATGCACTCTCTCTCTCTCGTTTTTCTTTTTCTCTCGCTTATATATACCTATACATTGCACTTTGAATGTAAATAAAAAAAAATCTTGAAGTATCTGTTAAGAAAACTGACGCATATTTGGATATTATTATTCTTATTGGAATAAGACGACAAAAAAGAAGAAGAAGCCCTATATAAATGGTCAGCCATATCCCCTGAATGATTCCCAATCTCCAGTCTTTTACATGAATGAGCAAAGAGAGGAAACGCATAAAAAAAGAAGGATCGCCAAGCGAGCCGAAATGTGATATATGAAACAATTTATTCCTCCTTTTTTCTCTCTCTTTACTTATCCCTCTCATCTTATTCTCTACGTACTATTTTTCTTATGTGATAATGTACATAGTACATACACCATATTATGTACGTATACATGTATGTATGTATGTATGGATCCGTGTTTGGTCCAGTCAGTCTACCATTCAGAACATCCTTATTATTACCAAAAAAATATGGTATTTTTTTCTGTTACAAAATGTATGTATCTTTTCTTTGCTTTCTTTTTTTGTACGATTGCTCGTTTATTTCATTCCTTGTACATAAAATATAATACGTTCAGGCTTCTAATAAATACTTACATATAGTAGCACGTAAGTTATATGTGTGTACAATTGTGGCTTTTGTTGCGGCTCTTTGCACACTTTTCTTCTCATTCAGCAAGCACTTCTTCCTACGTTTAATAATAACGAATACTACACTGGTGGTGAATCGGATACATTCCTCCACTCTACACTTTACTGCTCGCGATGCTCATCGCCTCTTGAGAGAAGAGGAAAAAGAGACATTACGACTCCATTCTCATTTCCTTCAACAAAGATATTATATAATAATAACAAAATGCAGATATATTATTATCTTCATTTTCTATTGAAAGGCTTCCTACCAACCATGTTCTCTCTCTCTCACTCTTCTTCCCTTATACTCCCTGCCTGGCTTATTTGCTTTCTCTCTGATCTGTACATCTACCAATACACATGTTGAAATATAATACGTGGACGCAAAGAAGGATGATATTACAAGGGAATAGAAAAGTCCCTTGGAATATTTCTTCCCATCTTTGTCACTCGTCGTAATACACAGAATTACTACGTAAGTTGCATAAAATGAAATCATCGCCATCATCATCATCATCATCATCATGATAACACAACACACATTTACTTCCCGTAGTACAATATATGTATGTTATATATTTGCACATACCATCAATACACCTACATATATAGTTATTATTTTAACCAAAAAAAAAGTACAGACTCCCCTGCACACAGTATTAAAGTTACAAGTGCTTGCTGATAATGTTACCATTTTCACAGGAAAAGCTTCACTTTATATACATGTAGGCAGCGAAAGCAGCAATTTTTTTTACACAACCACATTCTTCAATATACACAAATATAATTTCTGCTTCCCTATGTGATGTGTGTAAAGTAAAAAGAAGCCAGAATGAAAAAAGCCCAAGCTAAAACCATTGAAGTGAAGATGAGCAGAAATGAGAAAAAAGAAGATTGTCTGGCGCGATGTTTCAAATCTGAAGGAGAAAATACGTACGTAGTACTTTGCTACAATTTTTTATACTCTTACAAACGAGGGTAAAACTGGTAGAAAATGAATGTCTGATAGAGAGATAAGTGTCCGGTACGCCTTTTTTATATGGAGTGTTGTCAGACTTCCGTATGTGTGTAACGTGTTCCTATTACATATTATTTGAGATTGGTTCTTATGTATATGTGAAGTGAATGTGTGTGTGTGTGTGTGTGTGTGTGTGGGTAGGTAGGTATACACTGAAGTTTTACTAAAACTGCTGCTACTACATTCCATATCGCACCATATAACAGCTATTTTTTTCCTGGTAACTTGAGTGACTGCGACTGGATTGTGACTTGAGTGCACTGGTGAGTGAGTGAATAAAGCCAAGTCAGTAATATACATTGTACAAGCATATATGTGATATAGGTAGGTATACTTTTATATGGGATGTGTGTAAGATCACACAGAAGAGCCAATAATAATATATCAGATACAATCTGGAGTAGAAAGGAAGTATGGTATATGCTAAAGCATGTACTCGAGGTCTTCTTCTTCGTCCTTTTTTCTCTTTTTTTCCTTCCTTCCGTGTTTTGAGTGGAGAAAGGCTCAAAATGTCAGAAATAATGAATGTGATCGTTATCGGGCCGATCAAAGGCCGCTGCTTTGCAACTATTGCTGTATTATTGGTGCTGTGCTATGTTCTTGCTAGCAGAGTGCGGGTATGAAGAGAAGATAAGAGAAAAACAGTATACTGCTTTAGTTACTGTATAAGCCTATGTAATAGGAAGTACACACACACACACACACACACACACATGAAGCTGAACATAGTATCGCTGCACTGCACTCTGTGCTCTTCTGCTTTTTCGCTGGCGTCGCTTTGGCCCTGGCTTTTGGTCCTTCTTTTAATGAAATGGAAAGACAGATATGGGACGTCTTTGATAGACTTAAGGACTCACTTCTTCATCCAGCAATAACCAGTAAAGCATAAGATAGAGAGAGAGAGAGGGAAAAACCAAACCGCATCTAGCCACAGACACGTCTCTGTATATACATATATATTGATGACGATGATGATCATGATCAGATCAGCTGGCACTTTACTTTGAAGGTAAAACACAGAGAAATCGTGAGAGAAAGAACTAAAGAGGAGGGTATATAACATAAGCACTAAAATAAGAGTAATAATAATAGGGGGAAAAGAGAAAAGCATGTGATGATTCAGGAGTTAGGATGAAGAACAGCAGCTATCCTATTTTATGTGGTGCGGTGTGTGCCTGTATGTGGTTTTGTAAGAAGCACTTGGAATAGATCTTAAATAACCTTTTGATATGATACCAGGCGTAATATATTAAATGTGCATTACTTCTACCATCACCATCCTCACAAAAAAATATCTAAACTCGCCAGAGATCAAATATATATATTACACATGAGCAATAACCATCAAACCGTACATATAAGGACATATAGCTACTCATGTGAGTGTGTGTGTCCTTTATGAATTTTTCAGTAGCTCTTTCACTTTTTTAGATGCAGTAGTAAAATGCTACTTACAATCTAGGCTGGCTCTTAACTTGTCTCATACAAAAAACCATTTTTCTGCTCGCTCTATCTTTTCCTCTCTCTCTTTTTACCACAGCTCAATAGAGAAAATGATATGATTTTGAAATTTGTACAAAAAAGGATTTTCAGGCAAGTTGGTCAGAAGAATTTATTTTGTATCGAGAGAAAAAAGAAGAAAGTAGTATTCCCTATAATATCACGCATCAAACACGTAATCATATCTTCAATCAAATGATGAATCTTCAAAAAGATGGCTGATTTAAGTGGTCGTAGACTTTAAATTATAGAGTATATAGACAAGTTTATGTAGTATAGTGGAATGAGCACGATCAAAGATTACTGACTCCTGTTTACGGATAAAATACAGACAAAAAGGAGGAAAAATTTCCTATAAACCTAAAAAAATATGATTTTTATTATTATTCCTTCATCATCATTTTATTAAAGAGTTTATATGACAGTGAAACAATTGGAATATAACAGTTACAAGATTACACACGTAACATTCTATAATAATAATAATAATAATATATTATGTAATGTAGGATGACAAGAAAAGTAAGTTTTCTTCCCAGTAATAATAAGATTGTAGGCTTTTGCTAGTTATTGAAGTGGTAGTAATAATAGGCATGTGTCGTATCTGACATTATTTGGTATGAAATTGACAAGAATATTTTTTTACGTATCCACATTTCTTCCTTTGAAGCAATCACAGCACAGTCACACATGTACATGTATATCATGTAGTCTCTATAATAATAATATTTTTATGATGTAACTGAAATATAAAAAGTTTTTGTACTCGTTCATTTTTTTTTCTAACATATGATGTATCTTTTTGCTTGAAAGTTAGGATGACGGTTTTGGCATGTTGCTCGTCATTAAATAGGACAGAAAACGTATTATTGTTCAATCCACTAATCAAAATCTTTCTGAAAGGGTTAAGAGGATTATGTCAAGACAAAAAAAATATGGTATGAATTACGTTTACTTACCGTTGACAGTAAGACGGATCAATTTGCTTATCCCTGGACCCACCCCGTTATTCGCCAAACAAAGGTAATGGCCTTCGTGATCCTCTGTAACTCGGCTTATTATCAATGTTCCATTCTCGGCTGAGAGCACTCCAGGAGTTCGATAACCCACTTCACGAAACTCTTTCTTGTCTAAATTGCCTACGGTGCAAAATAAAAACGTGTGTTAAACCCATGTATGTACTATGTACATACGTAGTAGTTGTAAGATTTCAAAATAGACTTCAAGAACAGTTCAGTTCATTTCAGCAGTTTATCAGCTTTCTAATAAAAAAGCCTTTATGTTTTGAATGGATAAGATCAAATAACGCGATTTTGCAGAGTTGCAAAATATTCTGCTCTCTGAGTATATTTTGTTCTTTAAAAAAATGTTCGTTAAAAAAATATGTATTTAGGCCTTTCAAAAGTTAATGATGAGCTAGCGGTGTTTGGCTCATGATTCTTACATCAAAGTGTATTTAGAACTTGTAATCTAAGTAGGTATGTGTAAAACGTATTAAGTTTATTAAGTTTAACTTGTTTAACTGACCCACTGACTGTTTCCAGCGTATTGCAGGTGTCGGAAATCCATGGACAGCGACAGCGATAGCGACATGGGTGCCCACGTAAACGGATTGGTCTGTCGGCTCAACAACCCATTTGGCAGGTACTGTTTTGTTTTTGAAATATTGTGTTTTGAAGGAGGTCCGGCCCAAGCACACGAAGTACCGTGAACGGATATAAAGGGGAACAGAAAAAAAGTACAAAGGAAATGATAAATGATTATAGCACTTTTTTCTCCCTCCTTTCTTTTCTTTCATTACCTCACAGTCGAGATGCTTTTTAAGTACTTATCTTCTTTTTTGTTTGCTTTACCAAACAAATATTACGCTGTAATGCTATTTTTATAAAGTGCATTTACATATATATACGTACATAAATAAATTTGATAATTTTTTTTACTACTTTTATAAAGCTATATATGTACTCACATATTATTATTATACTTTGCTACTACTGCAATTGCATAGCAGGTGAAAACGAACAAATAGACGAATAATACACACAAGTTACATTTTATACTAGACGTGCACAACATGCCACCACACAAGTTGATACGGGCATGTATAGGCTACCAATCACACAAAATGGAAACAAAGCTATAAAAATGCATATTAAGACATTCAGAAGCTACAGTATCAAGTATGTGCAAAATATCAACGTTTTTTTAAAAATGTTCCGCAAAATGTATGATCACAAGCTTAAAAGAGAAAATAGCAATTTCGGCTTCGGTAATAATGGTAACATGGATATTTGAGTCCTGTGAACTAGGAAAGCTTACTTACATCAGTAAATATTATTAGGAGTGCATAATACGGTCGCGTAACTCAAAACACAAATATCATGTTGCCCCACACATCTTTCCTCTTTTTTTAGCTTGTGATGTTGCTTCATTTTGAGAAAGAAGGTATTTCTCGAATATATAAATACTTCTCATATTGTTTACACTAAACCACAAAAGTTGCGCATTTCTCTCCAAAGACTTTTCCTATAAGGTATAACCACATTGCATTCTGTTCAAAGATACATTAAATTATATTGATCTTCAATTTTGAAAGTGCACTCTCTCTCAAAGGGCTCCCACCTTCATCCGACCATATTACTCTGAAAAGGAAATTCTTTAAAAAAAAATATTGAAACAATTCTCCATTTTTTTTGTACATTTTTTCGCTTACATACACACACATACAAAAAAAAATACAATATTGACACACACACACACACAAACAATAAAAAGTTTGCATACAGAGAGAATAAACAAATTTTTGTCAAAGGCAATCGATCAGACAGAAAGCTCAGAAACCTGTAAAACCATGCATGAAAAATACAATATTGTGCAGATGATAAGCGCAGAAACATCACTTTCATCTCACCACAAACAAATACCTTTTTTGCCTCTTGCGGTTTTGATATTCTAAGATCATCTTTAGGAAAAACCATAATATATAAATATACATATTTAAGAAGACACACTTTCTATAATATTTATATGTAGATACTCTACTACATTATTGTCGTTATTATTTTTTGGAATATAGTAGAGACACATGCAAAACTTAAAAGCAATACAGCAGTGAATGCAATGCTATAAAAGAGAAAGTAAAAATGTACATTTGTTTTTACATATTTACAATATTATTAGGTTGCCTCCCTCGTTCCCTGTTGCATCAAAAAAAGGGAATCTTGTTTAATGTTATGTTTATTTTGAGAACAACAACTGTATTTTTTTGTTCGATTCGAACAACATGGAATGATTCCTTTATCAATAAAGTATTGCATTTATATTATTTGTAATTTTCCTACATTTTTACCGCACTAGTACGATGTAATCTATTTTTTTACCCCGAAAAATATTTAATTCTATCGCAGATTGATCGACAGTCGCTGGTTATTGAGATGATAGCTCACACTCTTGTGACTACAGTACTATTTCTTTCTCTACACGATTGCGATTCAACAAGATATTAAAAGTTGAATATATGTCAAGGTATGATATCTAAATTATGCGTATAATGCCAATGCTCCCCGTTTTGGTTCATACACCCTCATTACATTTTGTACTTATGAAACGTGACGTGCAAACTGAAGAATATTATTGTGAGTAGCGGGTTAGATCAATCAAACTACATACTTGGAACACTTGCCTGAACAAGAAGAAGAAGAAATGCTTATTGTCTACAAGATTACGCCTCAGTTCAACAGCCAGGAATGCAATACACATACCTATGTATGTGTATGCTTGTAATTTTCTTCTTAATCCTTTTAACCGAATGAGCGACTGGTCCCTTTACTTTTTTTTATCGATTCCATTTTCCCTTGTTTCTTAAAATTAACCGATAATTTTGCAGTAAGCCTCTGGTTCTATAAACTTCCCAACATCATCTCAAGAAAGCTAATATAAAACTTAAATTTTTAGTGAAAAAACAACTCACAACTTACTACTACTTAGGTATTTACATTCAACTTGAAGAACTTCAAGCACTATATATAAAGGTGCATTATAAACAGTAAAAAGGAGATTGAATGAAACATTCTGATGTAAGTTGTCGACTAGAGCATTTATAAATAAATATATTATGTAACCCCAATCAGTACTAGAATTTTGTTACTGTAGTAGTATTATCCAACTAATTAAACAGCTAGCAATAACATTATGCATTCCCGTAACTCAAAACCTTCATCTCTGTGGTATATTAAAAAGAAAGGACGGATTAAATTGTCCATGTTAGTTTTCTATCATCAAAGTTTACTAAAAGAAAGCTGTGTTAGTAGTAGTAAGGGAAAGTAGTGGATTCGTATTTAAAGTAATAGTCAGACGATTCAAAAAGCAGCTTTGGAAATGCAAAGTTTTTAAGCATTCATTTATTACAAAAAAAAGTAAATAACTAAACGAAGAGGAAAAGTAATATAGTAAACTAGAATTACATGATACTAACAGGGGAAAAATCCAACTAAAATCGGGTTTAAAGTCAAGTCAGAGCAATGAAGTAATGAATATAATTTTTCAATTTAATGCAACTTGCTATAAAAGTTTTATTTATTTAAAGGTTCTATCAAAATTCTTCCACCGTATTATTTTATTAGAACCAACTTTCCGTATATGGTATGCATATACACGTTTTCTAAAATGAGATAACTGGTTGCAAAAAAGTTGCATTCAATAAAACATTTCGACACAATATAAAAGTTCAGCCACAACAATTTATTATTCAATTTTGGATTGTAAAACCGTTTTTTTTAAATAAATGAAAATGCCGTATCTGTTGTGTGAAATAAGCTGAAATAACGACAAAAATGTGCAAGTGCAATTTACTTGAGATATATATAGGTGCATTCGACGACATGGCACTACGACACGTTTTGCTTGCAAAGTATACTAGGTGGTATTTATATATATATATTTATTATATAGACCGCATGCAGTAAAAATATTTAATGGATAAAATATATTATTGCTTCAAGGGAAAGTGCTGTACTATTATTTTTTTGGTTTATGCTGATTTTGTGCAATAAGAAAATATTTTATGCCATTCCAAGGGTGCAGTGTATAATGTATATAGTGCATACTAATAGAAATATATTCAATGCATATATATATTTATAGACATTGTGCTAAAATATCTAATTTTTAAAGTGATCCATAACAAATATAAATATTTTTCTCTATTTACGATAGATATAAAGAGCAGAGCCCGTCAAATCACGTCATGTAGCACAATGGATGATCAATTAAAAATATATATAATATTAATATTAATTATTATTATTATTATTATTTATAATATTCGTACAAGAATTAAAATTCACAAGGCAAAATAATTGAATGCAATTATTATATTATTATTATTCGAAAGAGAAAAAAGTACACAACAGTGCAAAAAACTTTTTCTTCTAAAATAATACACATCACTGATTCTTCTTATATATTTTTTTTGCTTTTCTTTTGTAAGATTTTTTACAGGGATATAAAAAATCATATAGCGATTATTGTTTTTTTTCTTGTTTTTTTTTTGAATGAAGTACGAACCAGTGACGATGAGCTCCGCAATGTGGACGGCCGTGCCAGCCTGATTGAAAACTTTACAAGAGTAGTTGCCAGAATTGGATGCAGTGATATTGGGGATGGTGAGAATCGTTGAGAAAGGAGGGAAGTAACTGACATGCACCCCACCACCTACATCTCCTTCTGGAGAAGAACTTTCCAACACTTGACCCCCTTTTGACCATGTCAGTTTCAATGGTTCATCGCCCGCTGTTGTAGTACAAATTACTTGAGTCCTCATTCCTTCCATCAGGCCATCACCGAAAGAAAATGATGAAATCCGTGGTGGAACTATCATATTATTATACTTTTTTATATTCATTCAGGATTGCTCATTTTTTTTTCTTTTCTTTTTGAAGAGAATATAAAAGCGAAAAAAAGTATATAGGTATTTTAAAATGAGATATTTTTTTGTATTATTATTTCTTTTGTTCAAATTTGAAGTAAGGGAAATATTTAAAAAAGACTGTTGTTTCTCGTGTTTATATATATGCTTTAAAGTGTATAAGTATAGTAGGTATATATAGTTTTTTTTTGTAGTTTAGTATTGTAATTTTTTTCTATTGTACTTGGTACATTGATGCCGAATGCAGATAAGTCAGACGAGGAAGGAAATAGCAAAAAAAAAAATAGAAATTAGTAGAACATTATATACAATAACTTATTATTGCATTTAAAGTTAGCATCCTGTGATTACTAATACTATTATTATATTTTGTCATTGTTTATATAAGTAATTCAGTGGTGCTCATTTATCCTTTGTTTGTAAAAGGGTGAATATACATAAACTATATACTTGGGTATTATGTCGCTTGATGAGTTCAGTATGTGGCTGGGGATCGTAAGGTGAAATGTTATGTTGCCTTAATTATTGTACGAATTGCATAATACAGTCTTCTAATCATGTACAGTGTATTATATATTGTGTTTTATAGACATACATACTAGCAATAAGATACGCAAAATTACCTACCTTATCATTATGCGCTATAGTATAGGCCAGACGTTTTACACAATGCGTGAAACTTGTATGCTTTCACCGCAAATAATTCCTTTACGCCAAAACGTGAGTGATTTGGATGATGCGGTAAAATATGAAGGTGGATAAACCTTATTATTATATACCCTTACACCTTATCAGACATATGTATATGTACGTAATTACACAAGAGCATGTATGTAACTATATGTAATTGACTGGGAGGCTCATGTACGCGTAAAACCTTTTTTTAACCTTTTACTACAATTACTTTTTATGCATTATATGCAATATCTTGTAATTATCCAACAAAATTCCCGCAGTTTTAATTATTGAAACAAGTTGTTGAAAAGGAACAATTATTGCCGTAACAATAATTATAATGTTTTTTGATGATGATATAAAAAGGTTTCTGTTCTCATATAGGTAGCTTTATAACATAATATTATATAATTGTGTTTACTCATGCATGCAAAAAGTTCCATTACAAACAGGGCACACACACATTCATTGAAAGTTTGAAGAAAAAATCGACAACTACATGGAACAGAGCTTTCGTATGGCTTTCTCATGTTCTTCAAGCCGCGCACTCTGTTACACACACACACACACACATACTGTATATATTTAAGTCAACGCATCAAAGAGTAGAAACAAAAGAAAAAACTTTTGAGTAGTAGCAGCAGCAGCCAAACAGCAGTAAAAACATACGTAAAAAGTTTATCCTGTATTTTATTATTACTATCTTGTGTTTTGAGCACATGTACTATCTATTCAAAAAAAGTGCACCGTTGTAAGGGAATGAATGGCGTTCATTTATTTATATATTTTTTTTATCATACAGACTTTTCCTACGTTGTAATCATTATCAAAATCATCAATCAAGTCACGTCATCATCACACGCAATCATATAGGTAGAAATATATAAAAAATCAACAACAATAGAACAATATACACACACACACCAACCGACAACATCAATAACAAAACATACCAACAACAAACAAACAAATAAGGAACTTTTTGCATGCATAAAGCGTTTATTTTTTTTTGGGTAAAAGTTTTTTTATTTGGAGTCGAGAGAAATAGTGAAACAGTAATATAGGTAGCATATATATTATAATATATTGGGTTTTAGTAGTAGGAAAAGAGTATAAAATAAGCAGCAGCAGCAGCAGTAGTAACGCGGCACACGGTAGCGGTAAAACCGAGGTTTACGTTTACAACCAGACAGAGAGATAAACTAACAACATACATTATGTATGTAAACTTTTAATTAGCTTTCTCTAGTTGTTGTTGTTGTTTTTTTTTTTGTTTGGAGGAGAGTACTAATAAAATTGTAACAATTTATATACTCGTGTCGCAAAAGGTAATATATTTATATATGTAGCTCTTTTTTGTTGTTGTGACTGAATAACTGGTTGATACTTGTACTGTTGTAGTAGTAGTAGGTATAGGTATATAGCATTTAGTAAAAGTACTCTCTAGATTATTATTATTATTTGTAGAGCTGTAGCAGTTTTTGACAGTTTACAAAAAATAGTGAAAAGAATAAGAGTACACTACTCAACAAAACCATAAAAAAAAGATAGAATATATATGTATACAAGAAGTAGAGAAAGTGTATAAACTTGATATGTGAAAAACCAACAAGAAACTTTTTTTTATGTATTTAAATAAATTTATACTTATTATGCATGTTTAATTATTATTATCATCATCAGTTTTCTTTCTCAGAATAGTAAAGAGAGTGAAACAAAAAGTTTATAAGGATAAACACGGTAGGAAAAAAACAAGCAGAAAAAAAAACTAATCAGCAACTTCCAAGAGTAAAATAAAAAGAGAGACAGATAGAAAACGGAGAAGAAGAAGTATTTTTTTATATATGCGAACAAACATAAACGTACGTGCGTACGTGTAAAAAATATTATTATTTTGATATTTTTTTTAAGTAACAGAGATATATAGGTAGAAGTAGGTAGTATATTGTTTAAAACAAAGCGCTGAAGCGTTATACAACAATTATAGGTATTATTCATATAAATATATGTCTGTTGAATTTACATATATAGTAGTATTATAGTTGTGTAATTTTTTTTTTTAATGTTTCTGAGAATATTTTCTTGTATAATATATAACTTATAGGTAGGTATATACAGTATACAAAAGCGGATACTTTCAAATGTATTTTTTTTGTGAAAGCTGGTATATAGCAAACTTTGATTTTTTTAAAGAAAGTAACGTAGGATACACGCAGCTATCTGAATTTTGAGATATATATTTTTAAGGTATATATATATGATATATAGGAGGAATATTTATTATTGATCGATACACATAAAAGAGACTAGATTATAATAATGAGCTTCAAGCAATTTTTTGTTTTTTTTTCTTGTGAAGATTTTTCTAATAAAAAAAATTGTAAGTGAAGTCTTTTAAAAGTAGGATAATATCATATGTACGTATATATAGTATCATCTTTTCATATCGATCAATAGTAAACATGATGTATATTATTATATAGTAAGTACTTATTAGTAGTAGTATTCTTTTTTATTTATATATATTTGGTGATATATGATTTTTGATATATGTTACCGTTGACAAGTAGAGAGGTGGTGTATGTGGCTGTGGCCGCACTATTCCTTGCCAAGCAGCTATAATTTCCACTGTGCTGAGGCTCAAGTGAAGGTATACTGAGCACGCTACTGAAATGGTCCAACTGGCGAATTGCGAGTCTAAGGTTATGAGTATGTGTGGCATGTGGTGATGTTGTCTGCTCGCCCAGTTGTTGAGCATGACCGTTACCGGAGGTGTGATGATTGTTGTTGTGACCAACGAGACTCGTGCTCATCAGATACATGTGGTGGTGATGAGTGTTCACGTCATGTGGCTGTGGCTGTTGTTGTTGGTGTTGTTGATGATGATGTATTTTTATAAAACCATTGTTCGAGGTGGCACTACTCGACGACAAAGACGCGGAGGAAGATTGAGTTGGTGGAAGTATGATTGAGCCACTGTTGATGTTGGTTATGATTGGATAATTGTCTTTGAGCCATGTGATTGTCAAGGGTAGGTCTCCCTTAAGTCATTCATATATATATATATACATATATATAAGTAGTTCAATATATTATGAAAATCAGGAATGATGCCCAGTAAAAAATATATACATAAAAGTATAAAATTAGTGTAGAAAGCTATTTTGTAAAAGTTATATAAACTAAAATTCTATACAAACTTTGCGCATATTGTACAAATATATAGCTTTAAACACTGAAATTATATATTGTAGAAAAATAATAATATTTCTTTTTTAAAAAATTTGCTCAGAAGTGCAACCGCATATTATGTATTTTCTTTGTTTGTTTTTACGTTCTCACGTAGTTATTTTTAATTTACCTTCACCACGACACATTGAATACTCGACCGCTCACCAACATGAGGATCAGCAGCAAATGAAAATGGAGTAATTTTTGGTGGAACTGCAAACACGAGCATTATTAAAACATTTGAAAATAAAATCTTTTCATGGCGAAAAAAATACTTATAGTATTATTTATATCTATAATAGGTGTGCAGTAATGGATTACTTAAAATAATCCCACACATAACCAAACTCTGAATTTCAATTTGATATCACGTTGAGCAAAACTTATATGTAATGCAAATGCATTTTTGATGCAGTTTTTATGTGAAATCATCATCGTCATCATAGAGAGTGTATCCGATGATTAAAAAAATTTCAAAGAAATCCCACAGATTATTCTTGGGAGTATAAAATATAAAATACCTATACACGTGTGCATTTTTTATCTATAGATTTGCGTACAAATCTTTAAAAAAGACTCTTTCTTCTGATAAAATGAGTACATATATATGAAACATATGTATGAAACCTAACAAAGGAAAAGGAGAAAATGTTGGTTTTCATTTAGGTATATAATATATTTATATGAGATGTCATGTTTTTTCCTGGTAAAAACATTTTCCAGAATAAATGAGACATTTTACGTGGATTTTCACCCTCCAGTGGATTAAATTACTTGGCTAACAAATTCACAAATTATACAGAGGAAAAGGAACATATATATATATATATGACCCAATCATCTCTATTCCTATTAGCGAGACGCACGTATGTATATGTCAATATTATGCTACCTCCTTTCATATAGTTGATATGTGTACAATTTTCAAGAGGCATCTATATAGGCTTTTTCCTCGTCAAACTTTCATTTTCAGCATCAAGTAATCCTCTTGTTATTAAGTTCATGTAGTATATATAGTAGTAGTAGTATAATGTTGAGTAAATGTATGCATATATATATTATGGTAAATATCGTAATATGGTGTTGTATAATATTCGGTCATCATTTTGTAGTAAAAACTGTTTGGGGATTTTGTACAAATACACTACAAGTTGTTTATATATATTTTTTTGTGAAAATAAATGTAAAATTAAATGTTGAAATGCCATGCCTTGTGCATAAAAACACACATACATACACGTTGCACACGATTCTTACCCATGACACGAACATTGACAGTCCTCTGAGACACTGAACCTTGTTTGCTCTCTGCGATGCAAGTATACTGGCCAGCATCGGGTCGGTCAACAGGCTCCACTATTAACGTCCCATTTGCTGATACGCTCTGCCGGTCAGTCATGGGTAACTTGTTCCCATCTAAACAACAAGTACACATTATTACGCTACCATTATTAAGCGACATATTATGGACACACACCATGGTTCTGATAATGACATTATATATCCGTTTCATTAAATGAGGAAATGAGTACTTAATAGGAATTATGATTATGATGTTTTAATATCCTGTTCTACTCCATGTATGTACTGTAGACAGAGATATTAAAAAATTGTTAGATTTTCCGAAATTCAATCCAATAGTAACAACTTATTAATTTTTGTATTAAAGTCGTTCGTACATACATGGCACACACCAACCTTCTACGCTCAAACTAATGCCAATAAACTTGCCAAGAATTTAAACATAGCTCATTTGAAGTCGTTGTTTGTGTAGACATGTGTATACGTGCATGTTGATAAATTACTACAAGACAATGATTATTATGAACTTTCACTTGTTCCCTGGTTATGACTCATGGAGAGCATGGCATGACACAAGGCAAGACATTTAAGCCAAAGGCCATGTTTAAGTACGCAAATTTAGCATGAAGAACGATTTTGTCAGTTTGCGCTCACGTTCATCC
>JAHZNC010004650.1:0-18706 GCA_027744095.1 Zhuqinia jingwanae | reverse complement strand
CTTGTGTCTCTGTCTTTGCTGTGCTGCTTAATAAAAACTCTTGTTTCAACAAACACTTTCATTCACACACACAAATATACATTATCTTACACTCATTTTATATAGCTTTCTACATGATTGTTCATTTTCGTCAAGCAATAATAATAATTTAAGCTCATAAAAGATATACCCGTTTTTGTAGTGCTTTTAATTAAAATAGTTTTTGCCTGGAATATTTGAGAGAATTTTGTTGTGGCACTTTTAAAAAGCAGAAAATTACTCATGTCATTTCGTTCAAAGAAAATGCAAACATTCCTTCCACTTATTCTTGGAATGTGTCTGGATTTTATCAATTTGACAGTAGCTGGGGAAGACGCAACAACAACAGTGGTTTCTCCGACTGGTAATAAAAATATCATCTCATCTTTCTTAAACTTTAAATAACATACGACAAGCCCCTTAAATTGATTACCTTCACATTTCTTTAAAACAGGAGCGAAAACATGTTACAAATGTGAAGACGACTGCAATGGTGAGCTAGGTGAGATTGAGAAATGTCGACCGGAAACCTTACCATTCGCATGTTATACAATTATGATAGAAGGGAAAATTTTCCAGAGGGGATGTACCCTGGACTTTTCCGATGGACAGGACTGTGTCACGGAGAGAGGGAATACCTACTGCTTTTGTCGATCCGATAATTGTAATAACAAGAGCAACAAAAGTTCTTCGCTTTTTGCAACGCCTACTACGTCTTTCCACCATGTATGGATCATTTTTAGCGGTGTTATAATCAGTTCAGTGATGCAGCATGCTTATCATCATTCCTTTTAAGAAAAGAAAAAGTTGAAAATTTATTTGTTTTCGGAATTCAGAGACAAACGCTAAGTACAAAAAAATATTAAGGTGTATGTAAATACATGCATATATGTACATAAAAGAGAAATCAGATTTTCCAGAATTACTTGGCGTCCTAGCTAATTATATAATTTATTTTTCACTTATTGTGTGACGCGTGTCTTGAAACCATCTAGAGACTATTATAATATCATGTTATAATATATTATAAGTTTATAAGCATCTTTTTACTGAACAGCGGCGGCGTACACGTGACTCCTTAAATTATGAGGTGTTTCACTTTATCCTACCAAGAACAGTGTGATATGAGCTAAGTATCCTTTTACGTCAAGTCAAGTGCGGTACCAACGTTTATTTGTCCTCGGAAAAGGGTTTAATGGTAGTCGCCCCCACAATACAACTACTACTTACATTGACAGTCTCAGTGCAGTGCAAAAAAAGTATCAATATAACAAATGTAGATTTTGCACACAAAAAAACACCCAAGAATACAAGATATAATTATTGTGAAGAAAATCCAGTTTCTCATTAAAGTGACTAATGCATGTTTATTGCTATTGCTGTATGTTTTTTAACGTTTAAATATAATGGTCATTTATTCTCATCATAATAAACAAATTTTCTACTTGTGTGCATTCATTCTATTTATTTAGTTTTTCATTTTGATAAGGATTTAATGATTGGTCTTCCGAGAAAAAAAAGAGTCTTTTTGATGACTGGATGATTTTTTTTTTGGCTGTACACGAATTAGCACAATGGATGACAGCTATAATATTTTGCATACCTACGCCGTAATTGTTTCGTCTTTTTTTGTACATTTTTATTTAGCTATTCACTTTTTTTTTCAGGTGGGTGGTTGACTCTAATTTACAGTACAAGTTTGTTGAGTCTGATTGTGAGTGAGTGTATACCTCTTTTGCATCAGAGCATCTGCCACCAACCACCACTGCACAACAACTATCACCACACGATAGTTTGCTCAATTGGCTCCCACGCAATTTAGAATATTTTTTAAGCACTTTAAAATCTTTGCAATCCTTTCTGTTTAAAATTCGTGTGTGGAGAGTAATTTTTTTAATCATCAACTGCTTTTATGTCACAAGCGGGAAAAATATATATATAGTGCAAATCTAAAATGTAGCAAATCAATTTATTTGAAAGCTGCAATCGATATTTTATCAAAACACGATGCATACTAATACATTATAACATACATTTTCCGCCTTTACATATTTGATTTGATCGTTTTTAGAATAAAATATAAAATATTTATATGCATCAAACATTAAAAGGTCCAATCAACTTGTACAAAAATAAACAAGCACATAATATAAAGTTCATAAAAAATGCCCTCTGCTGCTGCTGACTGTAGTTTCCTCTCTGCTATTTATCATAAAAATTGTCTACCGCGAGTAACAGTCAAGTTTTTCCTCTGCAGTAAAACTTCCTTTTTTCCATTATGAAACGCATTTTGACTAATAACATGTACTTTTTTAGCATTTGATTTCAGACATGCAAAATATAGCACAAATAAGTATACCAATGACACAACATACACATTATTATGTATGTATATATATTATGTACCCACATAAAAACACCAATTTTCCAACTATTATATAGCAATTATATCTGGACATGCAAGTGGAAATGGGCATGAAAAACTAAAACATTTGGCCTTGTCTTTTTCAAATTGCATTTACAGCAAAATGGTTTTTGCCCTTGCTCTCTGTTGTACTCCATATTTTAAACTCTTTGTGCTGTAATGAGATATTTTACAGAATAATGTGTTCAAAAACAACATGAAAAAATAAACACCTAAATGTAGTAGTAGTAGTGGGCTTGGCAAAAAACAAACTAAAGGTGCAATTAGAATGAATGATGATAAATCTTCAGCACACACACACACACACACAACACATACATCTATCACTATCATACCTTTTAACAGATATTTAGGTTTTGATATACATAACTACATGAATTTTTGCTATCTCGCCCAACTCTGTACGTGAGTGTGTGTACCTGAGTACCTTGTCTGCACATCACCTCACCATTACGATCAAGCGAAACAGCTAAAAAGAAACATCAACGGAACGGATATGCAATGCAGTAATGCAAAAAAAAACCGCTGACTAAGCCGGTCAAGCCCCCGCTTACTCAACTCAAGCAAAAAGTGAACAACACAGCAGCAGATCATCATCAATATCATCATATTATTATTCATAATACAAGTAAAGTGTGAGTATTACAAGGGAATTGGTGATTACAATTTATTTCCCAACTACTACTACTCAAAAGTCATATAAATATTATGTGGTGGAGTGGAGCTTGGAAGGAGCATTTATTTTATATAAATGAAGAGCACACTCATTTAGAGAAAATATATAATACGCGTTATCACAAAAAAAGTATTACCTGTGCACAAAGGGCTGGTAAAAAAATATGTTACTTCTATATACCCGTGGTCTGCTCTACTCTTTTGTGTGTGTTTGTAGCAAAAAGTTACTATGAAAAGCTATCGCTCTACTATATACACCTCTGCTGCTGCTGCTGCTGCCGCTGTTGTTTTTGTTCCTTCCTTTGAAAATTTTTGGTGGTGGTGGTGGTTGGACAATGAACGCCCTGCTTACAATGTGAGGAAGAATGCCTAAACAAAACCTTGGGCCGTATAATAATAATATATATCAAATGCCGACGCAATGCAAAAAAGTTATTGGCATATTGGCAATATGGCAAATGCAACGAGATGGTGGTCATAGTCATGATGACGGGGATAACACCACACACGCCATATAATATACAAAAGCAAGCTAAAAAATTGTATGTTTCTCTCCTTTCTTCCTTCCACATTCATTTGTTTGTACACATTTTGCATAATATGGCTTAGCTACTACTACTCTGGCTGGTATAGTATTAAAGTAATTACTGTTTATGCTTTATGCTTTTTTAGTCTTTGTCACCGATTTCTCCGTATATTTATATGGATTTATGTTACTTGTTTTTTTTAGCAAAGTATTATTGTAAATGCTGGCTGACTATGTGATATTATGATCGCCATATATATATAGCAGATTGTAGGTTATGTATTAAGTATTTATATTGCTTTAGGCACTAAGCCGGTGGTGAGTCAAACTTACAATATCCAATTTAGTAGCCATACACAGAAAAAAAACGTCTCTTTTTCTCAAAAGGTAATTTCGATTCTCGCAAATAAAACTGCATCAAACATTGAAGCACACAGAGATATACTTATATATATTGAGCTAAAAAAAAGATAGAAAAAGGTATTCATTATAACCATTAGTCCTTGTTTTTCTGTTTGTTTGCATACCTATCTCTGTGAACTAAATCCGCACAGTACAAACAGCAAAATCCACACTACTATTCCTATTTTGGTAAATATATAGGATATAATGTTTTTTACAAGCAGAGCAGCAGCAGCAGCAGCACAGCACGTACGTAAACTAAAGTAAAGCATAGTAAGCAAAGTAAGCTGCTAGCCCGGCTAAACATAACTTTAACTTTTTTATATCTTGAGCATGCAATAGTTTATAGACATAGGGAGACACACAGGACACAGACAGACAGACTCATAGGCATATTAAAAGCATTTTGGAGTTTTTTTAGAGGGTATCGAATGGATATATTGCATGATTCCTTTAATCATGCCATTTACGATGTCTACGTTGTTGGTGATGTTGTTGATGATTATGATGAGGAAAATAGCAAAAAGTTTTACGTGTTGTTACGTGAGGAGGATTATTGCTTGCATGCTTGCTTGCTTGTCGGTATATATACTTAAGTGGTAGGTTGGCAGTCAGACTATTCATTCAATTGTGTGGGCTCCCAATTTTCTCTCTCTACTCCAAAAAAAATTTTTTTTGAGCCGTTCATACCATATACGGCTAACGTACAAAATATACATATACCTACATATATAGGTATAAATCCCTCCATATATTTTATGTACTGCATGAACTGAGAGAGCACTAGATTTTTCTCTTTCTCTAAGATTCTTAACATCTTATAACGTATTATGTTGTTGTTGGCTGGATGAAGCCGAATAGCCGAAGCTGAAGCTCGGCGTCGTCGTCTTCTTCTTCTTGTATACTTCTTTGTGTGCTGAGATGAGTTTGAGTATTTTCGCAGCAAGACTTTACTACATACAAAGTAAGGCAGGCCAGCTAACGAGAATGAGATTTTTATACCATCTATCCATCCATCCATGTATGAAATGATGAAGATGAGGTGCTTCTTAAATATCTGCTGAATCTCTCTGAACGTTGTAGTACTCCGTCTACTACTTCTCTACACACATTGCAATGCACACACACATACGTTTAAGTAAGTGAAGTCAGATAATAATGTTGAATGTATGAAGGTTCAGCAGTACCACAAAATCATCGTCATCCTCATCCTCGTGATCATCACTACTACTCCCATACACCGTCGTCATTACTATTACCTTTTCATGAAACATGTTAAATTGTATATTACGTTTGAATGCTGTACTATGTATTCCTCCTCTCTGGCTACTTCTCAACAGTTCGTTCAACATTTTTTGGTGAGTGTATAGAAGGTAGTACTTGAGTGGAGCGGTTACTTTCCTTTCGTTGTTCGTTAAGCTCGGCTGACACTTGTTCTTGGTGTGTGAACCTCGCCACATCTATCTCTCTGAGCTGTCTTTGTCGTTCCATATTATTAATATACTATTAATTAATATTTACAATTTGCTCATAATATACACTTCGCTGTCAGTTTTTGTGACATCAAAAGTTTTTACAAACACACATCTATATTTTTCTTGTTAGTTTTTGTCATTTTTTAAAAACACTCAATTCAAAATGAGGGAGATCGTTCACGTTCAAGCCGGACAATGCGGAAACCAAATCGGAGCTAAGGTAAACATTATTACTATAATTGTTCTTCTTCCAAACTTATATTTTTTTTTCGCTAAAAATTACTAAACCAAAAAAAAATCATCAAAGTGCTGCTATATTATTATTTATTTATATTTTTCAAAACAACTTTTTCATTGCTATTAATCCCATAATATTATACTTTACGGTGAAAAACCGCGAAAAGTATGAGAGCAGCAGTGCTTCAAGACAAAGTGCACAAGTGACGATGAAAAGTTAACACAGAACAAAGAACTTTTTTTTCTCGCTCTCATCTTCGGCGTTCAAGCAAGCCTTCAAAGCCTTGATCATCATGGCAGTTGTAGTTCATTGTCATCGTCATCTCATCATATTATCAATTTGAAAAAAATGCTGGCCACAACTCAAACTCACAAAACTCACATCACATTATGTATATATTATATATATACATTTTTTATCGTTTTCTTGCTGTTATCATCCTCGCCATGATGATCATGAATATGAACATCATCGCCCCGTCGCTTCTTCTTCTTCTTCTGCTTCCTTGGTCGGTGTTGGTATAATCGAAGTGGTGGTTAGTAGTAGTAGTGGTATTTCATATGCCGCAATTTGTACATTGAACTTTATGCGAAAAATGCATGACGAATCAAGCATCGTAAAAAACAGCAGCCAAGAAGAAAAAGATAATACTTTCAACTTTGCTTATTTTCCGCTTCTTCTGCATGCATACATTATTACATTTTTCTTAGTTGCACACACACCAGTATAATTTTTTTTAAATCTCAGCTCTGACATGGAAGAAAAAAATTTGTTGCTGTTATTGCAGTTATTGTACTTGACGTTGTGTGCGGTGGTGCGTTATTTTTGTTGTTTTTGTGAATGAAGAAATATAGAGTTGTGCATCTTTGCATCCTATTTACTCAAGTTTTTTTTTTAAATTTGAATTCTCTCATCTCTTTTGACTGATTATTCACGGTATACTTCTTTTTTATGAACCCAACAACCATTTTTAATAAATAAAGTGCAATAACAGCAGCAACAACATGCACCGCACCGCATGATGCAGTATGTATTTAAAATGGCTGATGTTGCACATATTTTTTTTTATAAAAAAAGGTGCATAGATTTAGGTATTTATCGGAGCTCATGTAAATACACAGACAGAAAAAAGGCTTATATAGTACCCATCAACAACAGCCAAGTCATTTCAAGTCATGCATATATTTTTTACTTAGAAAAAACTTGCATAAAAATATATCTTACATATACTTACATACATATATGTGTGTAGGTAGGGATTATTATTAGGCAAAAAAAAATCACTCTGACTGAAGAACGAAAAGAAAGATGATCATCATGGCCGGCTTCATAATATTGGCATGATGACGTTTGACGAAGATTTACTTTCTTGTGAAGCTGTAACAGCAGCATCAGCAGCAGAGTAGCATCATATATAGCAAGAGAACTTACTCCTTTACATCCATCCTGTTCTTCTGGAATGTAATGCAGTTTTAGAATGACGGTAAATGAACTTGTCTTGAATCATGAATGCAAGCAAAGTCATAGTCATGATCATGGAGAGAGCTATAAACTCTTGCGCTGTTTTTTGAATAGGGAAATGATTTGTTGCTACCTTGTTGATGATGATGATGATGATTCTGTGTGTGAGAGAGTGTGATACATGGGGAAAAGGTGAGATGGTCTGCTCTGTCTGTCTGCCTTTTTGACTGGTTACAACATTTGTTTCATTGATTTGAGCATACATGTTAGTTTGAGAGCAACAAAAGAAGCACAAATTTTTTTTTTCATGATCAAAAGCCGGTACAACTTTATTTGAATGCCGGTTGCTCCCTGCTCTCTCTCACTTTTCGTTTTGATGTAATGTTTTGTTCTTTTTTTCCTATCTGCTGCTGCCCAATATTATATGCCACGCCAGCATGCTATCATATCATCATTAACTTATACGTCAAAAAATTTCATGACAATGCGGTTTGGAGATTAGAGAGGGGAAATATGCGGAAATCCACTCACTCAATCAAGCAATATATACATGCATACCGATGCGACCACCACCAATATCCCAAGTCCATTTAAAAAGATTATTATTATGTAACCTTGTGTGGGTTTCGCTTTTGTGCAAAACAAAATATATTGTATTCATCATCATTACTATATTATTGTATTGTTTATAGTAATCCATCCTTTGTGAAATATACATCGAAAACACACATTTTACATATTTTTATATCGTGAGATCATGATGACAAAGTGTAAGCGTGTGTGATAGATTAAATTTTAAAAAACAAATCAGCCGTTATCTGTGAAATTCAATAATCCCTTAATCCAAAGTCCACATAATTCACTAAATAACAACTCAATCAACTACTGATACAGATCTAAAATAGTATAATATGAGCATCATGCACAAATACTTTTTCTGATAAGATAATAAGATCCATATTTTCAAATCGACCGTGTTGATAATTGTGTGTTAATGAAATCACCTCCATCACATTTTTCTCGGTTATTTTTTTCTTGCGAAAAAATATAAAAAATTGACGACTTGTTGAAATGCATCACACGTATGATAAAAACAACGTATTATTATTTGTTCTTTCGTAAAAATAAAGACAGGCTTTCGAAAACCTAAAGGTTCAAAGGGTTAGATTGACTGACAGACAGATAGAGAGGAAGAGAACAAAAAGTGTGTATGTGTGTGTGTGAGAAAGTACAAAAAAAAGTCCAACAAAACAACCAAGCAAATATTACATAGGTACCTAAGTTTGAAATGCAATATATTGTAATTTTCTTTCTTTTTTATATGCAAACTGCATGCATAGATATTTACACTACAATAATATGATTAATAGGATATATATAAAAATATATATATTATTTTTTGCTGTTGTGGTACAACTACGAATATGTGAACCTATTTTATACATATATTACCACACAATATATGCATATTCGCATGATATAATGTTTGTGTTAGTTGCGTTACAACAAATCAGGAGCAGAAGAGGAGTTGTAATGATACCGTGAGAAAGTTGCAAGTTTCTTCTATTCTTTCTTGACAGAAATTACAGTTTTTTCAGCTTTTGTAGGCAGACAATCCCATATCCTGGGAAGCCGTAGAATATATTGCATTGCATTGCTTCAAAATAGAAATGACAGCCAGACAGAAAAAATATAACAGAGCGTAATACAGGCAGCCTTATTCAGAGCGCCAGTAATTGTATTTGTAGTAGCACTAGCCTAGCAGTACTACTATTGACTATTCATTTCACTGTGTAGTAAAAACAAAGAAAAGTTATTTTCATCCGTGCCGGGTAGTATCGGGTGTAATAATAATAATAATCATAAGCGAAACTGCCTTTACATTTTAGATTATACCAATTTTGTGTAATATTTTCTTCTTCTCCTTTTTTATGCTGATGATGGACAATGGCCAGTGCATTTCCCATTGTTGTGTAAAAATTGTATTTTGAGCAGAGTGCTTTTTTCTTCTAAAAAATATATAGTAATCTCTTTTTTTTTTTAAAAAATCTACTGCCCACACAAAAAAACACAGGTATACATGCATATTATGTATCATAAATACTCTCATATGAATATTATGATATAAAATTATAATAGTTGGTTTTAGGATGAAAAAACTTGAACAATAGAAAGGCGAAACACTTGTTCTTGTTTTGTCCAAAAAATATTCTCAGGATTATGACTGTGAAGAAATGCATTGGCCTTCAGTCGGTAGTATTTATTTTTTATGGAACCAAAAAAAAAACGCAGACGCCTCTAGTCTGTTTGCCCTGAGCAGCAGAGCAAAATAGTATACAAAACAATGAAGTTTTTAATATTTCAAAAGAAAAAAAATAATATTTTTTTCCTCTCCGGTCTGTATGAACTGAAAACTTTTAATCATATCATGAAAGAATAGTAATACAGATAGCATGCATGCATGTATCATTATCATCGCATTAAGAAATTTGTATTTTAATTCTATTTAGTCAGATCATCATCATCATTTCGTCATGATAGTGTGTACTTTCGGAGCGAACTGGAAATTATTATTTTTTGTATGATTTTATGATAAGCCGTGTGTGTACATGCATCCACTTTTGCTCTCACTTCTCCTAAAAAAGGAGCAACCAGCCCCACACTTTTTCATAAATCAGTTTTTTTCTCCTAAATAACTCACATTAACAATGGTCCCAATTTGACTGGCTAAAGGAATCATTTTGATGCATGTAAGAGCAACCTAAGGATTTATTTGGTTGCAAGAATCCAGTGTCCAGTCAGACTTGAAAGCTATTATAGTTGGTGCGGGGTTCATTATAAGCTACTTCAACAATATTTATGCTAATGTTGTTCCATAAGCTCATCTCTGCACTCCAACAAATGCCATATCATTTTCTGCTTCAATTTACAACTCTACTATTTACTACTGCTGCTACGGCTCTGCTTGTTGTTGTTGTTGCTGATGATTTGATGATGATGATTACAATTCCTCCTCCTCCTCTCTACGCTGCTTCGGTTAATAAGGGTGGTGTTGTTGGTAAGGAAGGAGGATGATCATCATCAAAGAGATGATGATGATGGTGAGAAGTTGCAAGTATAAAAATATTTATACCTAATAAGTATGTAGGTAGGTATTGTATATGTATACCTAATATGCAATAGATACAATTTGTATGTATATTGCAGTACCGTGTACTTCTCTCTATCTTCTTTCTCTGTCTAAGTAAGTGAATGTGAGAGGTTTTCAATTAATTTTGCTAGATTTGTGGGTTGTGTAAATTCTGTAATTGTGATTTATGATGTGTTACTTGTTGCCCTATCTTGCTCTCCACTGACTTTTTTTTAGATTCAAATTATTTTCGACTTGGTTTATCTGTTTTGCGTGTCTAGTCTCTTTCTATGAATTAGTAAAGTATACATAACACATGCAACATACACCAAAAAAAAAATTCATCATGATAAGCCTTTTCTTGCCTTTCACAGTCAACATATTTGCTGAAACCTGAGGTGTGAACTATTATAAAGAATGAGATCAGATATATATATAAATATAAATAAAAAAGTATGCAGACAGACAAATCTTAACAGTAACAAAAATGTAACGCATTTTATTCATGGTGAATGTACATACCTAAATGTAAGTACGTGTATAGCGGCATTATCTTTTATAGCTACTTTTATGCATTATGTAGTAGACCACTATACCACCGGGAGCGCTTTCATTTGTACACTTTTTTTCTTCAAAAATGGACTTCACTTTATAAACATTTTATCTACTTACCTTTCTTTCAAAAGCCCAAGAATAAACTAACAAATTCAAACTACACAACTCACTTTAAAGTTCCATATAAGGATGCTCATGCATCTGTCTGCCTTTTGGTCACATTAAATCCATCACAAGAGAGAGAGAGAGAGGAAGAAATAAATATATTTTCTTCTTGAATCAAGACCGTCGTCGTTGTCGAAATTTTTTTCTATTTTTTTTCAATCCTCATTCTTCATCGAAAAATAAACGACAATGACTAGAGGGATCCATGCTGACATTATTATTCTGCTAACAATTTACATAGTAGCACAAGCACACATTCCAAATTTAGGCAGAACACCACGCGAGAATGAGAATATGACTGAGGACCGGCCTCGTGAATTAATAGGTGTGCTCATGTGTTGTTGTTGCTATAAGCAAGAAGATATAGTCACAAAACAGCACACACAGAAATTAGTGAATAGATGACCAAAATTCACGTTTTCAAAAAATAAGAGTTTCCAAATGTGGGCAGATTAAAAAATTTAATTGTGATCATTATTCCATGCGGACAATAACAACAGCAGAAAGCATATTATGAGCTGGTCGATCTCATTTTTTTTGTCGTGGTGTGTCCTTCGTTCTCACAGTCGTCATTATTTTCATGCAATGCATACGACGACGACGACGTCACCTTACAAGTACTCAGGTAAACCATTTTTAAAGCATGTATATATCTCCTCCACTCACAACAAAGGAGGATTTTTTTTACTATTAGGAATTGTAAATTCCTTTAAAAAAAATTCTACCCTGTTGGTTACCACACCACGCCAGAATGAACAGACATAGCCTGACAATTTCACAACTAGTGAAAATTATTTATTGGTCGTAAATTTTAACGATCGTGGTTTACTGCCATCAAGCCAAAAAGTATGTATTAAAAATATATACACAGCATATGTCTATATTCAAACAGCAAACAATACGGATCTAGTCTCGTCTCCCCGAAAAACTTGTGAGGTGAGGTGAGATGATGATCATGATGATCACAATTGTGTGTGTCTACGGGAAAGGGACGAAACCAATAAGTACCAAAATTCAATTTCATGAGAACTGCTAAAAGTACGTGCCAATGGCAATTGGCAAATGTAATGGTTTCAACTTACACCCATCTCTATCTCCACAAGCAAAACAAGCTCATCTAATAATCATATATGTAACATTATTAGCGTGAGTAGGTAATTCTAATAAATTTTTATTATTTTCCACATTTTTCATTCTATCTCCACAAGCAAAACAAGCTCATCTAATAATCATATATGTAACATTATTAGCGTGAGTAGGTAATTCTAATAAATTTTTATTATTTTACACATTTTTCAATTTCCAAAGTGCCAAAAAAGATCTGTGCTCAGTTAGATCTTTACAACAAAAAAATTATATTACTTTTCTTTAAAAAAAAGTTTTATTATATTGACTTGAGCTAATCTTGATACAGTTTGATCTTTTCTTTTTGTTATTGAAAAAATTAACTGAGCTGATTTATGATAAGCATATTTAACATTGGAAAAAGTTGGCGCGTGAAAGAAAGCAGTGTTTGTGTAGTATTCCTTCTTTTGTTTTAATTCTTGAGAAGAAAAATAAGTTGTTCACACAAAAAAGGTCATAAAATGTTGAGAGACGTAACAAGGGGGAAATAATGCCAGAAGAGCCAAGTGATACGTTAGCCTCTCAAGTCAAAAGAGTCATGTCATGTGCTAGTCGAGTCATACCAATGTCATGACGATGCTCATCTCTCATTATTAGTGTTTTTGCAAGTTTTTTGACATTTGCCATGTAACTTTATCGTGTTATTATTATCATCATCAGTTTTCCTCTTTAGTGCAAAAAAAACACAGTAGCAGCAGAAGTAGTAGTGCAGTAGATGTCAATGACGGCCATTGCTTTAATGTTTATTAGATCGTCTCTCTCTCTCTCACTGTGCAATAATCTCATTATCCGCCTCCTTTTGAACCAAGCCAGTGTCAGTGTCAGATCTGATCGTTGAATGCTTTGTATTTATTTCATTATAAACATTTTTTTATCACTCCACGTTTTTTCCCAAACTGAAACTAAGTATGTATATGTATAGAACTTTGAGTAGTGCATAAACGAAGAGGATGATAAGAAAATTGTAAATGTACAAAATAAAATCAAGTGCATTATTCTGCACTACACAACTACTGCTTTTACTACTGTCATCGTACTCTACTATTTGATCGTCATTCTTCATCATCATTCTAACTTTTTACACGCATAAGCAATACATGAGTTTCTCCATTGAAAATTATGATAATAAAATACTCACAACGGATATTATCATATACCATACCTACATTAAACAAATACAAAATACAACTTTTTTACCAAGTAAAAAATATATGAGTCCGTATCTAAACCAAACCGGAAATTTTTCCGCTTTTTGTGATTTGATTACACACACATTCTACTTAATTACAAAGCCATTTACAGAGTAATAATAATACTACACATCTCTTTTTCCCATTAAAAAATGACAATGCTTTTAAAGTGCTTACATTACATATAGCTACATATTATAATAGTAATAGTACATGAAATATATACATCCATTATATGTCATGTACTGTTTACCATAAAAATGGCCGGACGAAAAAAAAAGCCGGATGGATTGTGTGCATGTGGAAATTTTTTTTTTATTTGAAAGGAAATATTATTTTACTATGAGCGATATATAAAGGATAACGCAATCTCTATTTCTGGCACAATATTTCATTAGTTGACTGTTCTTGGTCATTTTACTCTTATTCTGTCATTCACAAACACACATTCAACAACATATAACGTCATTTACAGTAGGAGTGTACAGTAGAGTACATAAAAAAAACAAGGCATGCATGCGATGATGATGCGTCTGTTGTCTGTGAATATAAATTTTAGTCAATTGGAGCCGTCGTCTGATGGTCATCATCATCATCTTTTTCTTCTTTCTTTCTATTTGCTTCCCAAACACACCATCATCATCATCATCAATTTAATGAATATTAAAAATGTACGTTGGTCTAAAAAAAATTTGCATCGTGTGTATGCAGCGTATTGACTCTTTTCTGTTGAGTGAGTACCCCAAAGAGAGAATTTACTGGGGAACACAGTGTGGTATCGGTATCATCACCCTCATCTCATCATTTTGTTTTGTGATTGTGATGGGGATGTGATGATGATGATATCTTTTTTTTTATTCCGTTGAATTACCTGTTGCATCTTGTCACGATAATGGTTTGCATCTTCGTTTTTTGATGCACATTGATCTCCCTCTCTCTATAAACATCTCCCACACCCATAATAAACCTTCTTTCATCTTTCGTATAAAAAAAAATTTGAGTTGCAGGTGAAAAGTACAAAAAGCCATTAAAAAAGTGCACACAGTAGACACACCACACATAACAACGTATGCACATACTTATGCACATACATCTCTACAATCTACTACACTACTTTGCACTATTGCATATATACAACATTGATTGGATGCACTCTTGTACTATTATTTTATGTGCAGTTATTTTTTTCGGTGGATGATGCAAAATGATCCAAACCAAAACTAACTGAATTGCAATTCGCAACAATGACATAAAAGCCTACAATAAAGATGATGACTAATGTTTACATGAGATGGTTTTAGAGATGCCACATTAACATGATGTTATTCTCGCATACAGAAATATTTAGCAACTTGTTCATAAAAAATGGGTACATCAAAGTAAAAGCATCATCATCGTCCACAAATCCAATCGTCCTCTTTTCGTGATAATCCCATTTTATGAGCCACGATTTATCATTATTGCACAGCCACCACACAGTATACAAACTCTCGGCTCCCATTATAATATTAAACAGTGGAAATATGAGGAATGTGACATGGTATACACAGTCGTGAATACTAATTACGTTTATAACAATTGTTGTTATTAAATTTTTTTATTATTGGTTGATGATAGGATTGCTCATTTTTTTACTATTTCCTATCTACATCACAGCGATAGATAATATATTTAAAGGGGATTTAAATTTCAATCATTAAGACAAGGATACTAGAAGATTAAGTGAATACAGAACACTTAGGCTCCAAGTCATCAATGACAGCTCTGCACTAGCGAATTATTATTGACTGTTTCTACCTACATATGTATATCTCGTACGGTGCAATATATTATTCATGGTGTCGCTCGGTCAGTTACTTTTCCCTTCTATTCAATTGTAGCTACAAATGTACCTTTTCCTGTATACATCTTTTTTATTTCACTACTGCTATATCCCAAGCCTCATAAAACCCGCGGTCCGTTAAGTACGTCTGAGTCTTGTGCATTTACCTGCTTATATTTTCTCTTGCTGTTTTCTCGTCATCCTCCTTCTCGTTGTACATTTTTTTCGCCTCTCTCTCTTCACCATGTTCTCGCCTTGTTATCCTCATCATCATGTCAGATTTATTTAGAACAATCGTGCATATACATCCTACAACAAAATAATATGCTCTAAAGCTACGTGTTTAAGCTCAAGTTCATGTATATTTGTTTGTGCGTACACAAATAACGGGGAAAACCGAAAAATTTACAAAGTGAAAATTTTACTTAAAAAATCTGAACAACCAAGTTCATTACCAGCTTACACGAGTACAATTAGCTGTTTGATGCTTAGGCACTTGCCATGCTCCAATGCGCACAAGCACACAATAAGTTTTTTTTTAAATCTAGCGACCGGTCATGTTACATGGTATCCCTATACCTACAAAATACCCCTCGATTCTCATCGCATCACTTACTCTTTAACCAGCAAAACTTGTACAATTATAATTAATCGCAATAATAATAATTAAATTGCTAATAATAATAGTCGTGCTTTGTGCACGGCAAGACAAAAAGTGTGCAATGCCCTTTATATTAATTGCTCATAAGCTTATAACAATATAACTTCGTCTTTTTTTAAAAATAAATCCACCAAGGTTTTTATTATGATTGTACTACATATTTACTTACAAGCAATTGAAAATTACTGCTTCAAATCTCTTGTAATAAAACAATAAAAATTGAATTGGTCTAGTCTGTTGTTGTGCGGTAGTTAGTGTGCCGGTCGCGGTGTGTGTGTGTGTGTGGGTGCAATAAAACAGATGACCCAACACTCAGAGTTGAATACAATATAGCAATGTGTGCATTGTGTATCTGTATTATGAGCTCATCTTCAAAAATATTTAATGATGATCTTGTAGCTTGTCTCGTTTAATTGGAAATTAGCAAAATATTTTTTAATTATCTTTTGGCAAAATTAATAATAGGCGATATTATTATTATTAACTGCCCTATTCAACCAAGCAATTTTTTAAAAATTAAAACATTAAAATAGTTTGGTATACATACAACAACATAAGAGGCGCACACTAACACATAATTTTTTATTTTATGATGATATAAATTTAAAAAATGGCAATTTAAAATGCGTATATCAAAATTGATACAGACATTTTTGCCCCCAGCACAGAAAATTGCATTTAAATGTTTTTTTTTGTTATATATTTCTCTCTTTGAAAAAACCTTGTTTGTTACACATTCTTTGATTTTTTTGTGTGTTGAGTTGTTTTGCAAATTTGATGTATATTTCACATTCTTTTGTTCTTTGCTGGGATTTATTAACCAATTGAATTTTTTTTTGTATATATTTTGCTCAGCTCATGCATCTCATCACTTGGCAAAGTTTAATAATGGCAAAAAATATATATAAAGAAACAAGTGAACAGACCTGAAATAAAACGCTGTATCATATCATCATCATTCTCATCAAAAGTAAGCAGCTTCATTCATTCATTTCACCGCACATCCGATCATGATCATGATACTGCTGCTTCTGTGTGTGATATGATCAGAAAAAGTAGTAATAGTAGTAGAAGTAGTAGTAGAACAGCATGAGAACTCTTATCATTATCAAGTTAAAAAGTAAGTAATATTAATGGAATTTTTATTACAATTTAGTAATGATTGTTATGTGTTCTTGAAACATTGAATACGGCAAAATTAATTGCAATAAATGCAGGATGCACATACTTAATATATTACCTACACACATAAAACAAAAAAATTAACATCTATATACCAGTAATACTATTAGTATTACTACCACCACCACCTCCGCCATACTTTTTTTTAAGTCGGTCTGTTTACTGTTCAAGAAAATGAAGTGAAAAGATCAATGAATTATTTCATGTGGCTACGCAGACTAGACAAGACGTGGATTTTTTCTCACGAGAGTAGTGGAATGGAATTTTTATGCTGATGATGAAGCTACTTGTGTGTATATATGTTCTATGTATGTACTTATTATTATTATGTGTGTATCCTCGTCTTCTGAATTCTTAAGACGCTAATACCCATATTCATTCATTGAAATGCTTCAGTTCTTTTTAGTAAAAAGGTTAATTCTACTCAACAAGTGATATAATAACCAACACGAGGTTACAGAGAAGTGAAACAGACAGAAATAAGAAAAGGCAAATATGTATCTGAGAAACAATATGGTGCCATATGGTCTATGTCCTCTAGACCTCTTTTTGTAGGATTGCCACATTTGCACTTCTTGCATTTCTCATGAAAGGATTTTGAAGACATTTTTCTTCGTGCCGACGACGCTGCTGCTGCTGCTTTACAAAAGTGCATCGTCAATTTGGTTGCATGACTGGAAGCACTAAAGTATAAAATATGCGTAGTTATCATAATTGTTATGCGTCAAATTTGTGGTTAAAGATGCAGCAGCAGGAGCAGCAGCTAATCTTTAGCATCCTTGAATGTTGAAATTCCTCTTGAGAATATCCAGAAGAGATAAATAGAGAGGAGATGGAGGATAAAAGAGCTAAGACGAGAATGAAAATTCAAAAAAAAAGAAATATGGACAAGGATCTTGTAATGGATCATTTTCTTCTTGACTTGAGTAGGTAGTTAACATGCAAAATGCAAAATTTTTTTTTAACCAACAACAAAAATTTAAAAGGATAAAAAAGAAGCATAGATTATTTCGCTGTTTGTGTGCGAGAGAGAGAGAGTAAAAAATCAAGTGTATGCAATATGTACCGCTTTCTTAAGAAGTATTTTGAAGATTCATGACTTTGTCGATCTGAAATCTATTATACTACCACAGTTCTTTTGTTAATCCATCAATTATTCCTTGTCTTAATTGGATTAACGTTATCTTTTGAAAAAGAAAAAAAACTCTTGAAGGGGAATGGCAATAATCCATCAAGATATTTAATGTTAATTCTTTTATTTATTTCTTTATTGCTCTCTGCTGCAACTGCGCTACTGATCATACTCCTACCTACCTAACTACCCTCTTTTCAATCAGCACCAATAAAAATAAAAAATGTTCTTTTGATTTACAATCAATCTCAAAATAAATAAAAAAAGAGAAATCAAATACATATTTAGCAAACCCAAAGCGCAATTTCATTTTGTTTGCGTAACCAGTAAATAAGCTACCAGTAAATATATATGCATGATCCCACCCGTTTGCAATATTAGATTTTTATAAAATGCGATTTCTACAATATCATTTTTGGAAAATGTATTTTCATCATGAGCACTATAATAATATTTACTATGCTTCTTCTTTATTCATTCACCCATTACATGTCAGAATTATAAATGAATGAACTATCCTCAGT
>JAHZNC010004649.1:0-11419 GCA_027744095.1 Zhuqinia jingwanae | reverse complement strand
GTAACTTCTAATTTTTTTTCTTCTTCTTTAAATCACTTTAGTTGCATTCCTTAACCTTCGACAATACATCAATCAAAAAAAGATTTTTTATTGTAGGTGCATAGTTGCATAATGTAATCATGAATCATTATCAAGGTGGTGGAGGTGGACATTTTTTTATATATTTTTTTTGAAACCTGTGAAATTTATTCTTCTTGCAAAGTGGTGGAATGACGTAAGTTAAACAATTTGTTTTTCTGATGAGGACGATTTTATTGCAACCAAAAAAACCAAAAGAGAGAAAGAAAGAAATATATATATTTTTTATGCATGGCATTTTTTTATATGGATCGATGATGATGATGATGATGATGTATAATACTATATTGTTGAAGTGCAGGGTTCAACAAGAGCGGTTGGTTGATTGGTTTGCCCTGATTAGAAAACAAAGGCATTCTTCTTCTCTTAGAGCGGAGAGGGTAGTTATAGATTTGAAAAAAATAAAACAAGTAGCTCTACACAAAATGTGTCTGCGCCTCCACCCACATTATCATCGGATGCCTATCTCCACAGATCACTTTTTTTCCATCCTCCTCCTCCCAAAGAGAACACAAAATGTACAACGTAATATGAAAGAGTTGAAACCAGAAGCTATCATCTGTCATGATGTAAAAAGATGTAATCTCAGTAAAATGTCAAATTTAAAGCGGTACAGGCAGTAGCAGCAGCAGAAGAGATGCATACCTATTTTATATTTCATCATCTCTTTCAATTGCTGTTGTGTTTGTATCTACACAGATATATGAATGTGTGTGGGACATATTAATAATAAGTATGTATGTAGTATAAAATAAGGTACCAAATTCATTTTTAGTATTCCCTTGAGCCAAAAACCAGTAGCATGAGCAATCTGAAACTTTTTTTTTTGATTTGTGCTCAGTGAGTGTATGTGTGTGTGTGTGTGCTTCGGTGGGAAAAGGATCAAACGGGCTTTCTTTATAATTATTTATGAATCTCTACGTGAGAGTGTGTGTGTAGCAGTAGTAGCGGCGGCGGCAATAGTGGAGTAGTAGTAGTAGCAGTACCACCAGCAGCACCGTTGTTTCTCATCTTCCAAAGAATTTAGTAAAAAAAATCATTACGGAGGATTCCGTTACTTATTCAATATCCAAACATATAATAACCTTTAGACCTATATTTTGCTGGATTTGTGATAGTAATAATAATGAAATGGATGTACTGCAAGGGCTGCTACTATATATATTATTGCTGCTGAGGTGCTGAAGCGAGAGCACAGCACACACACACACACATACAAACACAGCAGGCGAAGCTAATGAATTGAAACAAGGTAGACATTAAAAAGAAGACCCGCAGCGGCTTGATCACATCATATCCATTTTTTCTGACCTGATTCCCTTATGTACTGTGAAATCATATAAGCTCTTGGAAAATCCTACTCGGCTATTACTCCCATTTTCCTGATCATTTACTCTCTCTCTCTCTCATTCCATATTGCTAATGGATGGTAACAGTGGTGTGGTGCCTCCAACTTTTCTGCTTCATTCCACATCTTCAATATGCTTTCCAGGTTTATTGTCTAAAATACACACAGGAGATGTTGAAAACGTGCCTGAATCTCTCAATGGCAATGTACAATTGGAAACTAAAAGATTAATAAGCATTTTTTAAACCATTTTTTGATTTCATCTTCCCACTCAACGTTATACCTACATACAACATATGTAGCATAAAAATACATAATATCGCCCATGATCAAAGTAATAAAATCAAAAGACCCCACCGTCGTCGTCCTGTAATAATAATAATAATAATATACACCCTGTGTCCAGGAAAAAACAAAATCCCTCTCAAAAGCTCCAATCCCAAGAACAAAAAAATATAAGTTTCTAAATAAAACTTGTTGACTTTTTTTCTTCTCTACAACAACTTTTTCCATATATTATTCCACTCTGCAAAAAAATATAATAATACTTTGGACTCTCTCCTGTTTTTTTGTTGACCATTGCAACTACTACTACTCTGCTTTGTTCGAGCTTCGTCGTCGGTAAAAATTATTGCCACACCATTAACTTTTTTCTACACATACACGAGATGTTATAAAAAGACTTTGAGATAAATCTACTTTTACTTTATTTTAGCAAAAAAAAAGATAATAGAACAAGGGATTGATACATACATACCACACACGTCCTCTGTTATCCTTTCATCTTCTTCTCACTTTTTTTCTCCCTTGTGTGCCTCCATTTACTCTATCTCTATCTGGAGAGGAGAGTGCTAAATAAACGTTGTAAAGGATTGGATTTTTTTTTCGGGCGAAAATTAATGTGCATGGACCGTTGTTGTTGACACAGAAGGAGAAAACCCTGTTGCATTTCTCTCGCTCACACACACACAATCAAGCAAGAGTAGTAACAAAAAGTTGTGTGTGTTTGAGAAGGATATATTACCATTTATCTCATAAGTTATATAATAAATGAAATGTAATACAAAAAGTCTATAACAAACTTGTTCTTTTTTTTTGCTGCTTTATTGCTTTGGTCAGTAAGTAAACTGCTGCGTAGTTGAAGAAAGTAATATGTGCCGGTGTTTGCTGTAGACGTGATGCTATATAGGTTTACGTGCTGCTCTTTCTCTCTTAAATCCTCCTTTAATCCTTCCATGCTTAAAGATAGCTCTTGGATATTTCATTAGAAAAAGTTAATTTGCTGTGTGTCTCAGACTAACTCATTGCATTCGGAAATTAAAGGAAATGTTTACATGAGTATTTATGTATATTATATGCATGTATATTATGCAATATATAAAGACAAGGGTATTATAGGTATATACTGACGCTAATATATCAAGTGTATTGTGCAAAAAAAAACCTCGAATAATAATACATACGTCAGCATCAATAAAACAGTTGTCGCCACTGCATGGAAGTGCCATTATGGAAAGCACCCGCTGCTACTACGCTGCTGCTGCTACTCAAGCAAATATACAATGTGACCTTTTACTCTTTAACTCCAAACCGGTCAAAAGTAGTTTTTTTCTTCATATTCACGCTGTGATTTCAAAGTAAATAGAAGCCGTATAATATAGTTGCAGTAGTAATGACACTGATGACGATTACACTCAATATTAAAATGAAACGTAATGATAATAACAACTTTTGTTATATATATTTATGTACGATGGCTTACCAAATTTTGTGCAATATACTTATGTATATCAGCCTAACTATCACACTGGGATAATAATCGTGTACCTATATAGTCGAGTCGAGACTTGAGATGATGTGGAGGAAAAAAATGAAGAAAAAAAGCTGTTGTTGTAATTTCCTGCTCATTTTGGTCCTATTTACTTTTTTCTTTAGCCCAACACCGTTTTTTACAACTCCTTTTCCCTCTTTTTTTATTAGACAGCTAACACCATTATAATAATGGTAAGAACATATTCAATCACAATAATAGTTCATGGTGTTAGGTTAAGAGTCAGTTGATATGCATGGAGATACTTACACATAATATATGTATGTTATATGTTGATATGCCATATATATTTTTTGTAGATGTATAATATACAATGATGATCGATTTTGCTTCCTCTAGCTTTATCATCATAGCTCATGTTTCCCAGCAAGGCTGTTATATTTATGTACCTACATCCAATTTTGATCATGCTTCAATTTGATTGAAGACGTGTACTTGAACAGAGAATTGGAGTGACTAAACCTGGCATTAAGTTCAAGGCTTCTTCTTCGACAAGTTATTTATTCTGCCTTTTCCAATAATAGCATATTCGCAGCTTGTCAGAAGCACTTCTAGTCCAATTTCCAGTATCAAGAAGTCAAGCCTTTCTGGATAATATTAATAATAATAATAAATACACCCAAACACTTATACACTTATGTTGAAATAACCACAATATATAAATTGTATACATTGATGTACGTAGCCACGGCCTATCACATTTTCTATTTTTACTTTCTGTCATTTTTTTTCGCCATGAAATTTTACCAAAATATGATTTTCATTATGTTTGTTACGTAACACATGTCTCCGTTTATATTTGAACAATAACACAAAAAAATGATAAAAATAACATTAATTGACTTTAACAATAGCTCAGTGAATCACTTCAAGTGAGTAAAAAACGCACATATGACAAGCGGAAATCTCGTAGATTCGGCATTTTTACAACATACATTCTTACAAATTTATAAATACACAATATCTTCGGGGTATATACATATTATGCCCAACAGCAGTAGCACAAAAACGCTTTTTCAACTTAACTCGTATGTTACACGCATATTGCCAAAGGCTTCCCTTTTCCATCTTTCAAGTCAAGCCATCTCCAAAAAAATTATTATACATTTTGTTTTGTTACAGTGATGCGAGCAATCTTTGTCTGTATGTTTTTGGTACATTTTTTATTCTTTTTTTCTTTATCGTTTCTTTTTCCTGAAAATTTATCTGGAAATCACTCCGTTGAGACGCTATAATCCTACGGGTTACGACGAAGAAGCGAGGAGATAAAAAAACAAAAAGGAGAGCATAACAAAACAGTACATATAATAATTATACACTACTACACAAGAAAAAGAGGAAGAAAAAACCGGGTGATTGTTGTGGGAAGAAAAGTGGGAAGGCGAGTGCTTATACACAAAGTGATCTTATTCTTGGCTAAAGTTATTCCCGTTGGGATGTCATGTTCAAAATAAAAAAATAAACTTCCTTGTTTTATGAATGTTAGTGTGTGTAGGTATATATATATTACAGTCATAAAAGGCATCTCATTTTTTGTGCCGGTTTTTGGGAGAAAAAAAGTATACGTTTTAATATTTAATTATATATACTTTTCTGTATACCTATTATTTTTAAACACATCATTTGTTGGATGCATGTACTCAAATTAATACTTGATGCATTTATTATTTATTATTATATTTTTCGTGTTTTCTCTCTTGTAGCCAGAAGAAATAATGTGGGATTAGACAATCTTTTTCTTCTTCTTTTTCATCCCTCTGCTATTATTAGGACATGGCCTGGTAGACTTGATGATGATCATCATCATCAATTTTTTTTACCTGGACGAGGAAGAATATTAACAACCAAAACATTGTAAATGTGAACATTTTTTACACAACAAAAATAAATCTAGGGAAAAATGGGATAAAATCAAGCCAACCAAAGTAAGCAAGCACCCATCCTTATTTTCTCTTTGTTAAGCATATAACAAAGAAAAATAGGGACCTCTCTCTCTCTTAAGCTGCTAAAGATGAAGAAGAAAATAAGATGCTGGTGACCGATAAGCATATACAATATAATAACAAAAAAATTCTATGAAAAGAAGGAAGACTGTGAAGATTTACAGTGTAAGCAAAAAAATATTTTTGTTGTATGAACAAGCAGGTAGGTATGTATACCTTAACACAGGTACTTTTTTCAGTAAGATTTGTGCTACGAGCAAAATAGCATGTTTCCCCACCCACGCAAATCTTGAAATAGGTGTATAATGTTTAATGTTTATGCTGTAGCTTCTATTCTTATGATCATGTTGACGACGAGCTTGATGATGATGATGATGGTGCTCTTCCATTGTTGCTTGGACAAAATTATAAAATAAAGTATGTCTAAGCACAAAAACACACAATGCAAAACATTATTATTATTATTATTACTATGCACAATAGTAATATATTAACTTATGTTTGCTGTGTTGATAACGTCAGTTCATATTTCACCCGAGAAGTTATCTCTGTGCTGTTGTGTAAGTAGCCTATTCTGTCAAATAAATACTTCTCTCCTCCTTTTTACCCATCCAGTAAATCTCCTTTTCACCAGAAAATGTAATCGTTAGTGTCAGTGTTGAGGCGTTCAGTGGCACCTTTTCCCCAGCTCTCACTCTCTGACTCCACAAAAAAATGCCCAGTATCACGACACGATACGGTGAACACACGCTACTCCCTACATTATATATTGTTATCTAAGCAATACGTTATACACTGCAGACCCAAATTCACACACAGACACACACTCAGTTAACCAACTAAAATATAAATTTAAAAGAAAGCTTAACACTTCCAGGTTGGAGAACTATTATAAATTTTATTTAAGCGGTTTTAGAGGAGAAACAAATAGGATGGAACTTATAGAGGTGAAGAAGAAAAGTGCGTGGGTACATTACCGTGAAAAAAAGTAATTTCCCAAACTTTATTATATGCTTGCAATTAGGAACACAAACAAAAAGAGAAATATTATGTATGTGTGTACATGTTATAAACAAAACATACTCTCTATTTTTCGATAGGATCATGTTGAAAACAATAGGGAATTTGGGTTTTCATAGAAAATGTTCCCTGCTAAAATTGTGATCTTTAATACCGGAAAATATAAATATGTATTGTATATGGTTATTGTATGCGAAATAAGTATCCAGTTTGTTGAGCAGAAGCAGCAGCGCAGCCCAAACAAAAAACGTTTTAATGGGTTCCATTTATTAACCAGAAACAATGCAATTCCATGTTGATCTTGTGAAATGGTAAAATGTTAATATGCTTTTTACTAGCCTCTCTGTCTCTCAGTATTTTCCCTTTTTCTTTATTTTGCAGTTTCCTCAAATTTTGAATAATAATAATATCCTCCTTTCTGGTCATTCATTTTACCATGTTTATATTCTCTCATCGCCATTTTCCTTCCTAATATGGATGGTTAATGACATAGGCGCATATACACAATACAATCATACAACAACATGAGGAAAAAATATATATAATATTCATACAAAATGTCAAGTTCCTTGTTTTGGAAAATTCTATATATTATATTGCAGCTCTGAGGCAGCAGCAGACAAGCTGAGAGGCAGTTTATAATAGTCATCATTTTCATTGTTTAAACTACAGCACCATCACCCTCAGATTTATAGCCTTGTTCAAATCATATTACTCTTCAGAAGCCACAATGCAAATTCTTCTTGCTGGAATAACGATAAATGTCTGCTCACAACAATTTTCTTACATTCATGTAATTACCAAAAAAATAAATATATATAAAAAAACTGTGCTGTGTGTGCTGGATATAAATGAATACATTTTCCACTCTCTTCACGCAGCAAATAAAAGAGGATGCTCCCATATGATCATCATGCTAAAAAAATCTAAACGGTTTTTAACAGCCTTTTTTCCTTATTCTGTTTACAAATTCACGGAGCAGCATAAGCAAAACAACATTGGACGCATTGAGCGTAACACTAAGAATTTGTTTTTTCTTGACGTAGAATTGCGTAATATGGGCTGAAGAAAGCAAATGATTTTTCTTTAAAAGAACCACCACCACTGCACATTTTTGGTAAAATCTCATAAGAGGAAAATGGTCGTGCGTGGATTTCAAAGAGATGCAATTAAAAAGCTCGTTAAGAGGTGAGCAGTTTTATGAGCATTCGTTACAAATTACCAATAAATGTGTTACGATTCACAAAACATGGCACACATTACAACAGTGTCAGTTTCAACAGTTTCAGAGAAAATGAGAAAATATATGTTTGTTTGAAAAAACGTTCAAAATTTTCTGTGATGATGATGATGATGACGACGATCATGATGATTCACTGCTGACGTATAGATTGAATGACAGCTCCATATATTTTTATGTAAATTCAAGTTCTTGTTTTCTCAGCAGAAGAAAAAAAGTGCTATCAAACTAATAATTGAAAGTGTTCACCTGAACATATCTAGACAGATGATCAGCCATACACACAGAAAGAAGACGAAAAAAAGGGAATGAATGAATTATTAACTCAGGCAGGCTGCTACACTGCGACTATGAATGAGTTTTACAATTGTCAGTGTCAACTTGCATCAGGTGCGTGTGTATGCCATCATGTTACCAAAAATTATGAAAAAAAATCCACCATGTATACTTTTTTTTGCTCAATAGTCAATTCTACATTATAATAATATGTATGTAAAGTGAAGAAGCCCTCAAAAAATCATACGTATTTTTTTGTAAAAAGAAGAAGCAGTAGCAGCAGCAGTGTGACAGCAGGTGACAAAAGCGTGCGATGAATATTATTATTATATAATGCATATAATAGAGCCACACACTGTGAATACAATTTTCTTTTTCGTTTTTTCATACTCATTTTTTCATTGCTTGTCACCGTTTGACATGGTGCATTCATAATAATAAAAGACACATAAAAGTGAAGTGACGTTTTTTCTTGTGGCGGCGAAGGTGGTTTGACAAACTGTTTCCTTTACCAATAATTGATTTCGTTTTTCTTTTATTACTGTAAGCTATTAACAAGCTTGTTGTAAGCAAAAAAGACACATTCATCATTCTATACGTTTTTTCGATACAAGAGCAATAATATTATTATTGTTTTTTTAAAAGAAAAGAATAATGATAATAGCCATTTATTATTTTAATGGTATTCATTCCTCGTATGTTTGACACAATAGAGCAATAATTTACTGTTCAGCAACAGGATAAATTCACATTGAATATCAAGAGCCAAGTTTGGCTGGTCGGGATATATATTGAATAATATATATAGAGACATAATTTCACACTTTGCACTAGCTGTGTGCTGTTGTTGCAACTTGCTGACTCCCTACAACAAAACCAATTTATAATTCTGAATACAAGCTCATCATCATCAACAACAACTGTCAACGCAAACTATTATTGTCATTGTCAAGAGTTAAATGTGTGAGCTACGCTTACATATGATATAATGCAGTTGTTGTATGAGTTTGAAATATGTCACGCATAATTTCATAAAGAGATAACCTTGATATACAGCACACGCATTATTTCACATCATCATCATCAACGTGATAGTAATAAATATAAAAATGCAAAAAATAAAATGTTCTTGTTGTTACCTGAGCACTACCATATTTTTATTTATTGAATGTCAATGTTATACGATTGTAACAGTCACACAGTTTGTTGTAGTAGGCATTAGTAGCCTCATAATTTACGCCTTTTTACTTGTATTTATTTTATTTTTATTTTTATTTAAATTTAGCTTGCAACTAACTACAAAAGTTAGTATGTTAGGTATAGTACGCAGATACACACACGTACACAGTCAACAGTGAAGGGATGATGTTTCTACGCAGTCGTTTAGATAAGATATAACATCATCCTACACTGTCATTAATTTCAATTTTCTTCTTTAATAAGCTCCGTTATCATCATCCCCACCACAACAAAAAAATAATGCGGGTATAAGGACCAAACCATATAATAAAGTCCTTTTCTGTGTGATTTATAATAACAACAACAACAAGGCAGCAAAACTATAATATGTACATCTACAACTGCTACTACCACAAAAAGCTCAAAGCTCAAAAAAAAGTTTTAGTTGATATATAACAGCAACAAAAGTTATACAATTTGTAATTGTACGCTTATCTTTATGGACTTTTCTTATATAATTAATGAGTCCGTGTGTGCATTTTTCTTGTATGGTATACATATTTTTTTAATACTTTATTTTGTCTATTTCACTACTAGCAAACAAACTTGACTTTGACTTTTGTTTGCTGTTATCAAAAAAAATAATTCAGGAACGTGGTATGCTCTTGAAAATCTCGGGTCTTTGTGGCATTTTATTTTATTGTGGTATTTTTGTAGGGGATGGTTGGCTGACACCTCAGACAAAAAAACTCAATGTCAATGCTATCATCAAGATAAATCTTGAAAAAACATATCTACCTACCTACACAGTATAGTATGTTACGTATATATGTACAACACATAGGTATACAATTATAGTTAACATTAAAAAAATTAATATATAATTTGTTTATCACGACATGTTTATTTTGGTATTCTGGAAAAAAATATGAACAAATAATTTCTGTCTGTCTGTGAAAAATCCAGAAAAGTCAGAAGACTTGTGTGTGTGAAAATTCCAAGTTTTATTTAATTATTTATTTTTTTGGACATTTGGAATCATTCCACTACATATATAAAAGATACCGCTTCCCACGAAAGGATGAAATTTACATACAAAAAATATTATACTGCTTTTTCTCATAGCAATTAATATGCTAATACATATCAGCAAACGAGGGAGTAGATAGGCATAAAAATAAATTCGTACATGTGATATCACTTTTAACAAGTCACGAGTGAGACATGGCAGAATTCTTAAACAATTTTTTTTAAATACTTTGTACTTTATATATACTACTGCACAATAACCACATGCAAGTGACTTTAAAAAAATTATATAATAATAATAATCAAAACTAGTTCTGTTTTTCCATTGAAGGAAATGAGACAATAATTTCTAATGCTTTTTAAGTTTTTTAGCTCTCTCGCAAGTCGCAATAATCATCATCATCATCATCATTTTCAGTTCAGTTAGAAAAATTCTTAACAGTTTAGATAAAGTTTTACAAGAGCAAATTAAACTAATTGAAAAAAAACTCTTCTTATATTCTAATGTATTTATTAAATGCAGTGTTCATATACAAGTCATAGGGAGAAGAGGACACCGCGGTTGGATACTTGTACATATTTTTCTTCTTGAATGCAAATTGACAGCAGTATTATTCTTCTCCACCACCACTTGGTTCATCGCCACTCATTACTATACCATTTTATTTGTCACTGTAACTCTAACCCTCTTACTTGAGGTGCTTCTGCCTTTGCCTGCTCTTGTTTGCATTTTATTTTCATTATCTCCATTAACCAGCAAAAAGATAACCATCAATATTTGCCAGTTGTTACTAAAATCAAGATTTCCTGCAAGCAAAACTAGCGAGCAGCAACAGTGCAATAGCAGTGCAATAAAACAAAAGTCGCAAGATTCACCGCAACTTTTTCACACGCATACACTCATCAAAAAAAACTGGCAACAAGGCAGAGAAGAAAGAGACACACATCAAAAGTCATACAAAAAATGCTTTATTAGGCTATATACATACATATACAAGCATAATAATATGACATCCCAAAACATCCAATTATTTGTGTTCAGGAGTCACCACATCACAACCACTATAGAGTTTTTAAAAAAATTCAGCAATGCCATAAAATATTTATTTCTTAGATTTTTACTGTTTGTCTTCAACTAAAAAAAAGAAGACACACTGAAACTTAAGAATGATCTATTATAAATTTCTATGTAAATACCTACCACTATTTTTTCTTGAACTTTTTTCATCCATGTAACAAATAAGCATGTATGGAAAAAATAGTACAATTGTGTGATGTTGATTGCAATGATGATGATGATGAGTACAAGGCGCGTTACGTCATACGATGACAGACATTCTATATGACTGTTGTTGTACAGTTTACACACTCACTGTACTACTGCTAAGGAAAACATTGCGGTTCTTGACAGGCTTGCTGGTGTAAGTGTAACAAATGCCCATGTTTGCTGTCACGCAGCAGAATGGCTAAGACAA
>JAHZNC010004648.1:0-11424 GCA_027744095.1 Zhuqinia jingwanae | reverse complement strand
TATACTACTACACTTTCTAGTCATCCTCTCTGACAATGAGATAAAAATATGGAGGCAATCTATACACATTCAAAAGTCGTGTCTTTGCCTTTTCTCTACTTTTAAGAAAATTCAGAGTGTATAAGGATATATGTGTATAGAGGAGCTAGCAAGTAAAAAGATTATTCCGTTAGCTAAAAGTGTCGCTGGAGCTAGAGATCTCCATTAAATTTCCGGATTTGACTTCCGATCCACTATGCATCGTCGTCGTTCTACTTTCATGTGTACATACATACATACAAGAATGAATACTTAACTAGTTATGTAGCATATAGGGAGTAAAAGCTTACCAAAAATAGTAGTAATCATAATGATATACCCTTGTAACGAAGTAAGAAAGTTGCTTGTCTGTTGTTGAGGAGAACTAAAGTTGAGGGCAGGCGGTCGACAGAACAGATAAAAATGGATAAAGAGAGAATAAGATTCTTAGTTCCAACGTAATAAGGAAGAGGAATGAAAGCTTAAGAAATCTCCTTCCATGTTCAAATGTAATAGGGATAGTAGTATGCATGAATATTGGAAGCTGGTTGCTATTTTATATCCTCTGCCATACAACAGGCTAATCTCACGCGACAAAAAAGTTTTACAAGTTTCAAGAAAAAATGAGCATGCAAAGATTTATGCTGTAATACATGGGAGAACAACTAGAGAGAGAGAGAGTAAAGAATGTAGGTACATTACTATACACACACACACACATACAACGACAATAATACTGCATTGCGCGTTCCTACAAATAAAAGTGGGATATGGAAGTGGCAGGAGAAAATGTTGCGTAACAATGAAGTTGTAGTAGTAGTAGTAGTACGGCTTTACAGGGTGGAAAAGCTAATAAGGCAAAGTGAGAAGAAAAAAAGTAAAATAAAAGGAACAAGTTTTGCTGACTCTCTGTCTCTGCCTCTGACTTTCTGAGTCAGTTGTTAATTTAGTTAGAGAAAGGCTTTAAGCCCTAAAGTTGACTCGTCTCCCTGACTTTAGCACTCACAGCTCATCCATCTCTCTATCCTCCTCGCTTTCTTTACTCTTACTTTGCTATGATGGGATACCAGGATGCTGGCTCATCTTGATCCTTTTTTGCTTTAGCTTTGATATTTATGTGTGACACAATATATTGTACGGCATAGTAGTGTGCAGTGCATAAAAACAGTGCATCACCAGCATTATTACTTGTAACGTCTTTAGTTTTATCCAGCGCGAGTGAGGAGACTACTATATAACGTCAAGCAAAAGTGTTAAAGAATGAAAAAATAGTCCGCGGAGCCACGAGAGACAGTTGACGAATTTCGTTGTTCCCTGTTGAAATGTCACAAGTTGTCTCCGAAGGGTAACTATGCAAAATGAGAGCTGTCAACATTCTACAAGCAGCAGTTGCAACACGAAACACTTTTGGGGGAACCAAAAATCCTTGAAAGAGTATGAACGGGAGAGAGAGAGAAGAGTAAAAATAAAATAGTTATGCTCACACATACACACACGCGTACACCAAGTCTTAATATAAAAACATTCATTTGTGAATCCCATTCATTTAAAAGTGAGGAAAAAGATGAGAGCCATCATCGCATTCAAATGTTTTTCTTTGAATTCTCATCATCCGTCCCATTTCTGATGCATTTTTTCTTCTCACTCCATTTCCTTTTTGTACAAAAATAGTTTAAAAATACGATTCCATATAATATCCTAGTTCAAAACGTCAATAATTTTCAACTGATTTTTATTCAATTCATTCCAAGAAGTTCCAACTAGTGAATGAGTATAGAGCATAGTATAGTGCTGTTGTGAAGTGCAAGTAGGGAAAGTGGGATGATCATGCTGACGGGAAAATGAGCGTGTCGCATCACGATAAATATTATGCATTCCTCCCTCTCTCTCTGCTTGGATGATTACAATGATGAGGATGATCATGTAGCTGGATGGAATGGATGAATAGATATTTGAAATGTAATGGTGCACTACTATACAAGTAGTTCCATGCAAGCTCTACTACTCTAGAAAGAAGGGATTTTTTTGTTTTCCAATTGACGCTTCACTACTTTTTCAGGGGAAAAACAAGCACATTATTATGAACAACAGCGACTTGAAGAAGTACAACCAAGTAATATTATTACTTGCTATTTGCCATTACACGTACGTGCATATTATTTTTAAGACAACACACGACACCAATGTTCCATCCAGGCATATGCTTGAATTGGAAGAAAAAAGGAAAAAAATAAAAGCGTGTCAAGGCAATTTACACCATTACTTCATGGTGCCACTTTACCATACCACACTTATCTTGCTTACAATACGCAGGCATGCTCATTCATTCAGAGTGATTGTGCATAGGAGATGCAGCAAGCAAGGTTTTTGGTTTGAAATAAAAAAGGGTTCATGGTTCATGCCTGAATTTGAAATGATCTAATAATGGATGGAAATGTATCGACGCATTTACACACACTCACAAACATGTTTTTACTTGGTGCATAATGCAAGAAAATACGGAGGTTCATATGTGGCGTGTAATGATATTTTTGATGCAAGAAAATAGGGATTCTCATTTTTATATCCCCCGAAAAAAAAAAGTTTTTTTTTCAGTAAAAATGCATTTCAGCATTTTAGGTGCAGCAGTAATATTTTGTTGAGAATGGGTTCTCCTCTGCTTCAGAAAACGAATTTCATTTAAATATTCCATATTTTTCCCCATTTATCCACTTCCAAAGAGAAAGAGGCACATAAAATTTGGTGGCTCCATGCACCACACCATCACACCAGCCGTTGTCAAGAGGTAGCAGCGGTTATTGAAGTCATCAGTCAATGCCTTTTTACTTTCAAGCTAAAAAGGGTTGACTGCTGTTGTGTAGCTTTTCTACTTTCGGAGACAAACTATCAAGGGGGATGATGACGATGGTGGTGGTAGGTGGAATGGATGGGTGAAACGATGTTACGTTAACAAGGTATGTGAAAGGTTACATTTATAGTTCGCTATAATAATAAACGTGTGTAAAAACACCCCCACAACAAGTTTCCAACCTTCTTTCTAAGAAGTACACAAAATTTATGGGAGCCACTTATCCTTCATCATTTCTTTGTCATGTTGTTAAAAATTCCTACACTAAACTTTACTGCTGAGTCGCTAATATTTTTAAATAAAAGTGCATTCCATTAAACAAAAGATTGTTTTATGGCCCATCTCTAATTTTTAATCTCCCTCTATCCAGGTAATCTATGTAAAGTTACTAGTGTTGCAATTTAATTGTAATTTATATTAGGATGTAGCGTTCAATTGTCTTTTGACAAATGAAAAGTGTTGCACACATTGTTTACATGTTTTAATATTTGTTTGTTATTTTCATTAATCAGTTTTGACTCACTAAAATACGAAAATAATTTGCATGAATGAACTTTAATGAACAGTGTTATGTGTAAACACTAATGGATGAATAAAGCGAGTCAGAAAATATATTAATTATTCATGAAAAATTCAAATTTGAGGAATCTTCACAGTAAAAATAGAAGCACTGTTATGATTTTAAGTGTATGTACATTTGTTTCCATGCAAATTAATAATCTACCTGGCTGCAGATGGGATGCAAAGGGGGAATAAGAATGGTCCCGGAACGTAAAACATCATGATGCATAGTATGTGTACTACGGAAGTGAATTTAAAATGAAGTGTTTGATTTACATTAGGATTAAAGTAGTAGTAGTGAGTCAAAGGGAATATATAGTACTACATGGGGATGGGCTGAATGTGAAAGAGAGAAAAAGTTCCATGTCGAGAATGTGTGCTGTGTAAATGCAACGGTAGATAGATGCCATATGATGCCATCCCTACCTTTAGTATTTACGGCAGGTTTGTTCCAAAAGTCGAGAAAGAAAGCGAAGAATAAGACACTATGTATTATTATTATACTCACACATTACATATTATTACGGTGAATACAGCGTTTGCATTTTGCATGTTTGATGTGGCTTTGCCAAACTAACAATTTTAGAGACAGACACTCTACATGCCTGTAAAACATTAGGTGAACGTGCTAAATTAAATAATGAGTTAGGCTTATTTACATCAACATTTGTAAGTTAGATAAAAATTGAACATACTATAAATAATGTTTCTTATAATTTTAAAATCATGAAAACTCCTACACTCATCATAATAATTCCTGGTGCGATTCTTGTGTGACCTGTAGACTTTTGAGTAGTGGTTGGACATGGATTGTACGGTTCTAGCTCACCATCTTCATTCTTACGTTGACATTTTTCCTCAGAGTACTCAAATCCGCTTTGACAGACACAAGTTGTTGTAGTATCACCATTACATTCCAAATTTAAGCAAGCGTCACATTTATGATCACTATTACCGATTACGCATGAATCACCGTACCCCATTTCATGGGCTGTACTTGTGGAAATAAAAAGACACACTCCCAGCAACAAAGTAATTAAAAGGGTCAGGTTAGCCATGATGATAGTTTTTAGATCAAGTAGCACAAATTTAGCAGACAAATTAACTTATTCCTCGTCACAAAATTTTTAAGTCTGCATTAAAAAATTCAAAAAAGAGTACTGATATATTTCATTAGCTAATAATGGTGTTTTAATGTACAAGTGGGTATTTAAATAAAATCAAGTAATCTTTATTGTGGACTCACCTGGTGAATTAAGTTGCAGGCAAACTTGTATGTAGGTAAGTTGATTAAATTGTGTTTGTAACTCTTCTATTTATACTAGAACCACCTACAATCACGACAAAGTTGCTCTTATCATGTAATCCGGTCATTGATGCATTGATGTCATGATCGAAGCAATAAAGTACAAAGTGATAAAAACATATCAGACAGAAATGCGCGTGTGTACGTGAGATACTTAAACAAATTGTTCATAAATATTATTTTTATGCATTTTTATCTTATCCAATGGATGTGGGAGTACATATATCAGCATCGTTTATGTCAACGTCAGGGAAATTTACAGTAGACTTAGACTTGAAGTCCAATGACGCTGATCTCTTTGAACTGTCTAGTTGGTCTTCCTCAAACTTCACACACATGCTAGATAATTCATGTTATGAGGAATTGCAAGTAGTAAAACTATCGTAAAATGACCAACTCATAAAGTACCGGATACCCTTTGCCGGTGTAAAACTACTCTGAACATATTCTGTAACTTTTCCAGGTGGACACTGATAAGTTGGCAGACATATGCACATTTAAGATAACCATCGTATTCATAATATCATCTCATGCCGGCATTTCAAGGCTATAGTAATAAGCGATTACAAATCAGAAATTACAAAATGCACAATAATAGCGTACTTACATATTAATATAAACTTTTATAATTATGTATTCAATGCTAAAGTTTTGTCAGAGCATCCCGTCGGTTGCCTCGTGTTCAGGGTCCAGATAGCCACTCATTTTCATTTTATAAACTGCTCGATATGGCTATATGCTTTCATATGGAGCGTCCATAAATGAATTAAAAAATAGTTACCGTGTAGAACAAAAATTGTTTACCAGTTTTTTTTTGTTCATTTGCTTTTAAAAGCAGTGAGGCAAGTTTTGAATGAATTGAATGTAACAAGGGAACCTTATTTATGCATGCATCATGCAAGTTTCATAAAGAAGTAAGCTAACAACAGACATAGCAAGAGACCAACTAGGCTTTAAATATTTAATGTCATTTTCCTACGAAAAGTTGGAGTTTTTTCCCTTCCACTATACTTCTTCATCAGAAATTGTGGATTAGGCTGAATGCCATACGAAACATGAGAGAGGAAGAGTAAACTTTCTGAATATGTTATCCTTCACTCTCAGCAAAGCTTGTAGCATTATAGGCGGTAGTTAATGTACATATTTAAAGACTTAACGGCATGTGCAAAAGAAAAATAAAGCAACAGCCAACGTATGTACCGAGGGGGTAATGCGTATGGAAAGTGATTCCACACAGTAGTATTTTTTTCCAGTATTCATTTACACGATGTTTTAATATCCATAATATCCATTGAACAAAATGGATATTGTGATGATCATTATGACTATCGTCTATAATGGTAATGGAGACCAGAAACAAGACAAGCCTACAAGTGCGTACACAAAAGCATCACTGCTGCTATATTCGTCAGCAGTTTGTAGTTTGTTTGCTGACAACAATATTAGTCCTCCAATTTGCTGAGCTTGGCAAGCCAAAACACAAATGTTTGTGTCGTACACTAAAATTATAAAAGAATGGAGAAAAGAAGTAAACTTGAAAATGAAGACAAGTTGTTGTTGTTGTTTCTGTTGAAAACAGGACAAAAAAATATAATGCCTACTTAGCTGAAAACTTTTAACATAGCAGCATACATATATGTACATGTTGTTGGGCGAAGGATATTGTTTTATGGTCTATTTTGTGTTGTTGCGAAGGGGTATTAAAAGAAAGTATATAATATGTAGACGGATGACTAATGAAAATGAAATCCGTTGAGCAAGAGAGAACAGACATACAGGCTTAATACCTTTTTTGTTTCATTGACTCTCAGCCTGTTTTTCAGACAAGGACAAAGCTGGAAGCGTAATCGTCAGTAACACTCGTGTGTTGTTATTGAATGTCGACAAAATATTTTATTCTTGTGTCATGTACTACTAAATAGCCTCACATAGCCTTGTTGAGTGCTTATTATTATTATTATTATTATATTTAAGTAACTCTGTCTAACATAAAAAGCCTCTCTTTCTCCCTCTTCTACAATCAAATGCCACACGGTGTGGTAGTCATTTTCAAGCATTCATCAACTCAACCATGTAACGGGCGAGTGAAGGTGAAAGGGATGAAGAAGAAAACAACCAGAGCGACTCGAAGCATTTTGGTTGCTATGTGTGACCTTTCCGGTGAGCTAAAATACCTGCCCTCATATACACAACAACAACAGCTTAAAAAGGTCATACTTCAGAGCAGTAATAATAATAGTGGGAGCATTTATGGCAAAAAGTGAAACAGACTAACAGACATTGTCTACTCAAATTCTGTATTCCCTCCTGTATGTTTTGCACACGCCCATAATAAAATATGCAAAGTGTTTGAGCAGAGCAGGCAAGAGAGAGAGAGAGAGAGAGAGACGAGCAGCTCATCAGTATATAGTTTCATAGGCTCATAATAATAATAATAATAATAAGTATGTATGTAACTCTTGACGTATTTCAGCTGAAATAAGTAAATATGAAACCTGACAACACATGTACAACATGATGGCCATAAGTACACAGGATCAAATTTACCATCCAAACATCATGGTAAGCTCCACAAGGTGATGATGATACGACTATGATGATGAGAATAATGAATTGAAATGAAACAAGTTATGTTGATAAATGAATGAAAATATATACCTATGTGTGTTAACATGACTGACAGACAGGAAACAAACTTGCGGTATGAGAGAGAGAGTTAGAACTGCTTTCATTTGATTGCATTTCATTACATGATATTTTCCTTCATAATCCCATTGTTGTCGATACATTTTTATTACAACTTGTACTTTGTTGCTAACCAGTCGAATCACTATAAAGGTGGTTCCGTGTACGTTTCCCTCAATTTTTCCAAATGATGATGCTGACGAGAACTCGTTTCATTTTGCAAGCTTATTAACTCCCAATTCAACCTGCATCAATGACTCGTGAGTTGAGTTGTTTTGAAGGGATATTAGTATTGAAAAATGTTGCTATGAACTGTAGCCAATAATAATAATAGTATGATATTATTAGGCAATATTTAAAGAACTGCGTATATGCGTTTCAAAGTTTGATTCTTAATTGGAATTATCAAAAGGATAAATGAAAAGGTAAACATGAGACATATTTATGTTGAAGAGATGGAGAAGCAGAAAAAGTTGATGTAACTGAGATTCTGCCGACGTTCTACACAAAGTGCGCAATAAATCCCATCAAGTTAGAAAGTCATTTACCTTCTCTCTCTCTCTTTTTCAAAATAGCTCTCGTGTCATTTTCTCATCATTATCATCATCTTATTGGTGCCTACATAATAGTAATTCCAAACCCTTTCCTTTGATTACACATAATGATGTACATACTGTTGTCGTTGCAGTAAAGGAAAGAGAAAACAAGTTACTGTACACGCACAGCAGTATCCCATTAAAATTCAAGAAAAAACTGAAAGAGTAGAGAATAACTTTAATCATAAAAAAAGAAGAAGCGATTATTTTAGTGTGTGTGCAATACTACACGTGTGTCTACATGTATATACGTATGTGTGTGCAACGTGCTGTTGTTTCATTTCAATGCATGTATGATTATCATCTGAAAAGTGGAAAGGGTGAGTGAAGTGAACACATACACGTGTGTGCAAGTTTATATATATCAGCAGCGCGTCTTTGAAGGCAAAAAGTCTTTGAGGAAGGAGAGAATGAAGATGGAAAAAACAAGAGAAAAAAGAAAAGACGACGGAAATTGTACATAAGAGTCATAATAAAACACATGCGGGAATCGTGATCATATCAAGCTTGTCCAAAAAAAACACACACACACACACACAATCACAAACACATTATGTATAGTCAACCTGCTGGTTTTCTTGTGTCGTGGTGCTGATGATAGTGGAGCCGTATGTAGTAAGCCTACTACCTACACATATGTGTATACACTCACGGTTATTTCTTCTTTTTGAAGGAATATGGCGTCCCACCACCATCACTACCAGCACCGGTTGTTATAATAATGCAATAAAAAGCCTTTCTTTTGTACTCTTTTCTTCTCTAAGCTCACTCAAACTTCTTCTTTTTTATTTTCTTTTCTCTCTAAAAATTCTAATATTTTATTTAAGTCAAAATTGCTACGATGGCTTACAACAAACTTGCACACACATTCGCTCCTTCTCTTTTTCAAAAAAAAATCTCCCTTTTCACCATATTCATAGGTAGGTGTATATATGTATGTATAAATGTATATGGGAATGGGAAAATCTTGTGCTTTTACAAGGGTATATGGACGTACATACATAAAAAATACACAAAATACATGCATACCTGTAGGGAAAGACAACAAAGTTGGTTGAGAAAGGGTACGTGCCTGAGTTTGAAGCTTTCTGCTCAGCTTCCATTCTTCCTCATGCCTTTGTATACCATAGCTGTCTGATTTCTCTGAATATGAATAAAAAATAGAAAGCTCCACATGAATATCTAAAATAGAGCAAGTTGCTCTTCTTGTGAGAATAGATACACGGTACACACATTACTACAACAATAATGCTTACGTGTTTGTGACTTACAAGACCATTTCAAGGTTGCACACGACGATTTCATCTTTTCCTAATATTTTTACATTTTTTTTCTGATTCTCTGATGATGATGATGAAACACAAAACACAACTCTAAAGCATCCAGTCGCGTCCCTTTGCAATACCTCATTCTAAGCATTTTCCTACTTAGTGCCTCATATGAACATGACCATAAAAAATAAAAAAGCGTGCTTGTGCGGAATGGTTTGGTATTTCTTTTTTTATGAAATGTATGCATGTGTTGTGCATGTGTGTGTATACTAGTCCACCTCCTTGAGCAATTTTTTTCCCTCGTTTTTTTGCTTGTTTGTTATTTTTTCATGTAGCATTTTGCATTAGAGGGAACAGGATATCGTATAAAATATAATGTAATGTGATGCTTTCACTTTTCTTTGCAACTTTTATAAGCTCAAAGGCCCATTACATTACATGCGTAACTCTCTGGGAAAGAGATTTTCATGATGGGATTACTTACAGCTTCCACAACTATATCAACATACACGACGGCCACATGTTATATAAATATGCTATATAGTTATATACCTAGTACCTACCTATATACCCATCATGTTGTTTTTTCCCTTGTAAATACATAGTTTCTCAAGAATGAATAGAGACATGGATAATATTCCAACATATACTCAAATATACTATGTACATACCAACAAAAAGCATAAAAACCTAGCTGGTTTGAAGATAGTGTAGTGGTGGTGGTGGTGGAATTCTCCAGCTTAGACGGAAAGAGGCGGACAAGTCTGGGTTTTTTTGTTTGTGAGTTGAGATATGATCACATTGTAATGTTTCTTTTGTGACATATTCGCTTAGTACATGCTTAGTTTTATGCAATATTATTATTATTATTATCCTGATCATTCCAAACATCATATACGTACATTCAGTCATTTCATGCATATTGTTTTGTATTATATATGCATTGTTATATGTACATACGTTATGGCGGCTTGCTCAAGGCTTCCGGTGTTTCCATACGTCATATAATCTGCCGGATACTCATTCATATTACTATTATTTTTATTTTTATGCTTTGTGGCTACTACTACAAAAAATATATATGTAGGTATGTAAATATGTACCAATGTAAAATCTATATGAGATTTACTGTTGACTTGGCTTTTTCAAAGTTTAAATGTAATTACATGGATTGATATTCAATTGCTACTTTGCACAAAAATTCGGACTCCCTCTTATAGAAAGTAGTGGCAACTCATCTGCTGGTATGTATGCAATTTTTCCTCTGATCTTGCATACCTAAAAAAAGGTACCGAGGCACTCTACACTTGTTATAATTTTATGAAAATCAAAAAAAAAAACGTCTCTAGTGTGTATCTTCGGGCAAAAAATACTTATTTCACTTTCTAAAAAAAGAAGAAAGGGAATTTCATCAGTTGCTATATACATACTTGACATTTGACTTGATGCAAAGAGACATGCTTTTTAAATAAATAAATAGACACTAAAATGTTATATGTATGTTTTCCTTGAGCAGATTATTATTCTCTTGGAATGTTAGCTTTGTATGATGACGAAAAGACGGTACATAGCAAGACATATTTTTGTATGAGGCCCATCAAAATGTTATGCTTTATGCATGAATGCCATTCCCTGAGAAGTACTTTATTTTTATTCCCCCAGGGATTCATTGGCAGGCGTGTGCCCTTACAAGAACAAAATGTTGTGTATATATATACCAACTCACTTTAGTGATGTATATCTCGCACCTACAACTCAAAAATTGCCATTTTTTGTCACTTAAATTAACTCAGTAGTCTAGCATCGATATAATAATATTAAAGGTCAAAGTTCGTGCAAGTGACCGTTATTTAATGCGATGTCATTCCAATTTTTTCAGTCATCTGCGTTTGCAGTGGTCATCATTATCATTATGGTCAGACATTTTTTACTCAACTACCAGCATCATATATTTTATACATTCTCCATTTGCCAATGTTTGTTATGCCCCTGGAGAAATAAAATAAAAGAGAACAGACGATGATGATCATCATCAGACGAGCATTCAGAATAAAACTGACACGACATATCCCCAGCATGATTAGATACATTGACATGATGATGATGATCACTGTAGAAGCAAACTTGCTGTTTAGCAAA
>JAHZNC010004647.1:0-16813 GCA_027744095.1 Zhuqinia jingwanae | reverse complement strand
ATATTCCATTGATACATAAGAGAAATGTAAAAATAAATTTGCTATTATTTACTATACTAGCTCTCACCGATTACGTGAGTTCATGTACAAATAATAATGCTTGTTGTGATTTAAGTATGCATGTTGCACATATATTATGTTTATGTGATGTATGTATGTATAGGAATGTAGGATCTATGTAAATATATATGACACACCGTTTTTTTCTTGGCAAAGAACCCAAGACATTTTTACCATTTGCCTGCATGCTTTGTTGTCATTGAACTTGTCGAAAGGTGACAAGAACAGAACAAAAAAACCAAACAATGAAAATCATCACTGAACCACTGAAGCCTGTATACAAGTATACTGTATAACAGTCATATATATATATATATGCTTAAAATTTTCACAGTTAATTTTTAATATGTATACGTACATTACATGTTTACATTGTTTGTTTTTCTGGCATGCAGAATGAGTCATTCATATGCCTAAATTCGTTAATATATTTAGCTTCATGCCTCTGCTACTGTCTATTATATGGACATGGACAACTTTGAAACAAAAAGATGTGGTAACTGCCCCAGCTCATATAAAACCAAGTGCATTTGCAGACATTTGACTTTATTGCATACGTGCAAACATTAAGGGGTCGTTCATTTCTTTAAAATGAATTGTATATACATATACAATAATGCACTATATTATTTAAATCTCGAAGATGCATGTACCATTTTTTGCTTTTTGTGACACAAAGTAATAATATACATACACAAAACATAATTATTCATTATTGACTTTTGTCAAATACAAATTACATTCAAACACGCAAGCAGCAACACTAGCTAAATCTGGCTTAACCAGATGGATGGAATACGTCATAAAGAAAAAAGAAAAACCATAATTTAATTTGGATGATTTCCATTTCCACAATTCATTTTAAAAAAATCCAAAAAAGATAATTATTGTGTTAATTATTACTATAAATATTGATTAACTTTTGATACTTCAAGTTTACATTTTTATCAAAATTTACACACCAGCAGACGTATAATTTGAGTTCATGTTGATCTATACACATGTTATAAAACGTTACTTATCAAATATTATTATTATTATGAATAATAAGTATAATAATGAATAACAAATACAGTTGAATTTTCCATTCAATCTGGCTGATGGCGGATGCAGTTATTATGAAATGAAAATATTACAACGGTTCATGACATGCTTAGGAAGGTTTTATAAAAAAATTTGTGTACCTACTTACGTAACACATAAGCTTTCTGGAGAAGTTCTTATCTGCGATGATTATTTTTCCTCTCTTTACCGTAAATAATAACTGACAATAACACAAATGCCATATGCCATATAGTTAATTTTCCATTTATATGCTCGGTCAGGTGTAGATGTAATATTATGATTTATGTTTGTTAAAAACAACACAAATAATCTATTTTTGAAATTTGTGTGAATTAATATGTGTAAATAATCAAAGAATTTGTTTCGGAGTTAATTTTAATATTGCTTGTTGGTGCATATATTTAATATTTTGGGAATATTTTGCATTTCCATGCCCACTTAAGTACATAATTAATTTTGTTTTACGAACGTTCTACATAACTGCAACGGTAAATTGTTATTTAAGAATGTAAGATGTAAGAATGCAGAAAGTTGCATACCCATTAGTGTCTTTGTGCATCGGTATATATTCGCAGATTTAACATATAACTTTCATTAGAAGGCTCAGTCAAAAAGTAAAAAAGAAGTCTTCAGACAAGAACGGAAAATATTACAAGTGGGTACATTTTACACCTAAAAAACTTGCATCTTGTTTATGTCATATATGTGCATACTTCTTATTTCGTACTATCCCACTGACCAATACTACTACTTGTACTGTACAATGGTTTGGTTTCACTTCAACTTAAATGCGCAGTAACTCTAATTGACCACAAAATTTGCCTTTCTCTATCCTGTGGCTTGTTTTCTTTAATAGGAACATGCACAAATTTCAACCAATTAAAAGAACAACCATTAGCCAAAAATAATATTATCCCGATTTCTCTTTGTTTTTTCACACACTGTCAACTGTTACATTTTACAATATACATGGGTAGTAATTTCTGGTTTAACTCAGGGAAAAACAAAGACGACAGGGAGTGGGGAGAATGGGGATATCATGTTTGGTTCTATGAATATCATCCAATCCTGTCAACCTTTCCATTGTCCCTTTCCCTCCAATCCGGTTTCATAGTATAGCAGATTAATCCCATGGTAGCATGTATCAACACAGTTTCGCCTTCTTCCTTATCCTCCTCTTCTCGATAAGTAAACCGTTCAAATGAGTAGTGCTGAAGTAGCGAGAAGCTACGCATGAAATAAATGTGACTGTAATTTTGTCCGTGTTTAGCAAAAGTAAATACACCAAAAAAAAAAGTTTGGAGACATTTTGACAGACATACTAATTAAACTTTATATAAAGTAGCTTTCATGTTTACAAATACGCCTTCTTATCTATATGACTGGAGTTGTTAATAGGATTGGGAAGTATATATATATGTGTGTTGATTCATCGTGAATGGAACAACGATAAAAATTTGTTTTTGTTATGAAGTCAGAGTTTAGGGGTTAGGGTTGTAGTTCTAATTTCTGATTGTTTTGTATAGTACTATATATTTATTGGAGCAGGTATATGTAAATATGAACTCATAACAAAAGTTAGTATGTACGTGTCATCAATTGGTGGGTAGAACAAGTAATGAAATGTTGCATGCTATATATATTTTCCAAAATCTTCTACCTAGATGCCAAAGAAGCAGGATTTTGTGATAAAGCTGTTAAAACAAAAAAAACTGAAAACAATTCAAGTGATATGGCTATAATTCATTAAAGTAGTACGCAACTATTTTTCATTGAAAGCACTGGCGGAAGCACATTGCAACATGGAACAACATTTTAATTTATGTAATATAGTGTGCCTACTTTGACTTTGTCATATGCCCATGACCAAAAAATGTATGGGGAAATAAACTTTATTTATCATCCGTCCATCCATGGTTACTAAATCCCGTCCATCATTCCCTCACTCCATTTGTCTTGTGTTACGATACGATACATATGAATACGATAATCCAAATCTGTTTACACCAGATTTTAAAAAGAAAGGTAAACAGCATTTCATTCGAATTGAGCGGATTATATTTAGTTTATATTTTACTGGGAGGATTTTGAAAGTTTAAAAAATATTAGTGAAAGTTTGCAAGAAAAGAAATGCTCCTCCTTATATGTCGCCGTACACTGGAGCTTTCTTAAACTTCGGTTTACCAGATTTCCTACTCGAATATGACGCCGTCATATCATACTCACATATAACTGTATAAGCTTTGTATTAATTAATTTTTCACTGGTACGCACAATAAGTACTATACACAGTGTGTATTATAACTTGTATGGATTGTGGACGGATCAAGACACAAGTGTTTCATTAATGTCAAATAAGTTTGTCCTTTCAAACAATGCCCACAATGGAACATTTGCTACGATGTGATGTGTCATACATGAGAGTTCACTTCATGAGATTTTTCCCCTTGTAACATGCCGATAAAATGTGTTCGTACGAGGTTGAGGTTGGGTGGACAATTAAGTACGAAGCCAAATGTCTTAAAGAAAATGTCATTGAGTGTACGCGTATGTATGTAGGTATGTACGTATATAGTTAATTCTGCCCGTGTCTGGATTTTATCTTTCTCTCTCACCAACAAGCCAACAACTATGCATGTATGCTTAAGGTATTCATACCACCATTATTTCATTGCATTATAAAGTCTCAGGTTTTGATGTCATCACCATCTCAGTCACCATATCCATCAGACGCAGGCGACAACGGTCCAACCACCATTACCATTACCATTATCTTTCATTTGAATATATTGCAAATAGGAATTTGGATATACTCAGACCGCAAAAACTGTTGGTTTCGTTAGTTTTGATATACCTACTTGCCCAAGTGTTTTGTGTATCAATAAACAAGAAATCTATAATATATCCACTTATCTATCCAGTTTAATTAGAAGAGTCCGTCTTTTTAACCAATTCTATATCAAATACCGCTTTCTACACCAATTCTCAAGAATATTTAGCATTGAAAATATATTTAATGTTGATCTAATTTCTCGCAAAATTAAATTATTCTATATAGCAAAGTATTGTATATAAAAGCAGTATAGTTTTTGTTACCAATCAGTATTTTTGATACCGGCTCCATAATAAGCGACGACAACGTTATCAAAGACTATATGTTTTTCGAAAAAGTTTTTGTTCACAGTGCTGTTTCATATAAAAAATAGTTTACACTGGCTTTAAAAAGTAACCGCAGCAGACAGCCCGTGCTCATCATCTTTACATTCAAGCTGAGACGTTATCAGTTTTACACCACAGGTAACTGACCTAATTTCAATTTCCATATGACAAGCATATGAGAACAATTCATGTGACTCATACGCATGATAAGTAGTATAAAAATAATAACAATATTCAATTTTCATTTGTATAATTTTAGTATCATATACACTCAAAAGACGTCCATTTCTTATACCAATCATCATCATGAACGGGTACAACGACATCAGTGCCGAGCCTTCCGACGATGAAGACTTAGCGATCGCTTACGGGTTCGAAATCATTTACGAGGATGAGTTGGACGAAATGTTCACCTTATCCTATATTCGAAAGAACCCAAAGTCCTCTTCATCGTCAACCTACCGCAGGGGCAACGGCAAACTGCCACCCAACAAGAGCACCAGCTCCTTTGCCTCTGCAGCCTCATCAGGAGTTTCCTCCATGCTACCAAAGCCGATGTCTTCTTGTTCGTTGTCATCCCACGTTTCAGAAATGTCGGATGGAGACTATTGCTCCTCTACAGAATCTGGGGACGCGTCGGAAAGACGCGATATGATGGATGTTGATGATCATAACGGGCTCCAGTTGTCTGTCGAAAATATATGGTACATCATACAACATAAACGCCACCCGGAGGAGGAAGGAGAAATGAAGACGTCACGTCATCACTTCATGACAATGGAACATGCTTCCAACCACAATAGATTGACAGAATGGTTTGCAAACCTCATACATTTACCAGAAAAAATTCGGCAACAGGCAGCAGAAAAACGCCGCTTCAACGTCAACAAGATTCCAAAGGAGATTCGAGACGAACTGAAACACATTTACGTGTATTAACAGGAAAACGTGGTAGAGTCAATTAAACTGGTAAGTCTATGCATTATCTTTAAATTTTTATTTTATAAATTAATTGTATCGGATAGCCCCAAATTTATAACCACAATCACGTTCTTTTTTATTTGCAGCTTATTCCATAATATCCTGTTGGTATCGGAATTATTGCTTACACATGTTTCAGCCATTCGCCCATTGTTACAATAAATTCTGTGTTCCTTCGTCAATTCAATCCTGCAATAAAAACAATTTAACAAATGGTTTTATAACGGCCTGGCTACAACCATTCATCAACACTATTCATCAACACTATTCATCAACACTATTCATCTGATCTATGTATCATTTATTGAAATCAGAAAGCTAACATTATAAATTAATCAGTTTGTGTTGTAATATACCGTTATAAATCTCAAATACAGAGAAAAAAGTAATACGCGTTTGCCTTGAAAAAAAATCTATTTGGGGTTATAGACAATTATTAATATTTTTTGATATATGTAATTTCCATGCTTTGGACGGTTCCACATTGTATTTGTAGTTATTAGAAAGTATCAAAATACTACTATACTATTTCAAATCAAGCATACAAAAATTATGTAACCTATTTAATGTTTAGTACATACTGTATTTAAGTTTTGTATTTAATTGTGAAGACTGAATACTAGTGTCTAAAAAATGATATTTTGATACGGTTTTGTACGTAATGTAAAATATTATAGCATGGCGTTTGATGAATGGCCTGTTTAAACTATATCGGTTTCTAAAAATATTCTTATATTTAGTGATGATTAACTCATTTGTGTCATGTTACTGTGAATGCATGTTTTAGCTTAACATAGACACACCCCTTCCCCCATGTATATGGTTGGTGTAGGGGAAAATACAGATAACATTTAATTGTCAGTAAGTCATTTGGAAATAACAATGAGGGACTGTTCTGATGGTAAATCTTAATTATTAATCATTTGATTTTGATTGAGTGGTTTATCGTGGAAATCAACAATTGGAAACGCACACAAAAGGTATGAAAAGACGTATGCAATGTATTAATGTTGTTGGAGAATATAATGACACAAACTCAACTTATAGGGTCCACAATATTTGTTCATAAAAATGCTAATGATATCTTCCAAACAATAATTAAAAATTGACTTGGCTCCACATGCCAAATTTGTATTTCTCATTCCCATTCCATGTAACATGTTCATGTTCAGTAGTTGTATTAATTCTTACTTGTATTAAATGTTATACACTTTTCCTTAATAATAAACATGTTTAGGAAATTAAAACAAACCAAATTCAAGAAGGATTTCTAGCTACAAATTTATATATGACGTTCGCCTGTTTTTGGCAGACTGACTGTTCGAAAGTTTATATGCGTATAAATATTTTTTATATTTTTTTGTATTGGTATTGTTAAGCAGTACAGTCTAAAAGGGTGAGCTAATGAGCAAATTTTTTTTTGCGTAAAATTAAGAATTATAAAGTTTTTTAAAACAAATAAATATGCACAATATGGAATGAAGATAAAGGATCCACTGTAAATAGAAGTTGTCTAATTTACAGAGGATATCATGTCATGATAATAAACTATTTTAAATTTGAATATTCCCACTCCGTTTGCATCTTGATTTTAAATCATTAAACTTAAAATCGAGTTTGAAAAGATTGCATAAAAAAACATTTTACATACATGGAAGTAAGTATGGACGATGCTTGAAAATATGAAAAAAGTAATGTATGTTGTCAGACAATGAGGTGCCACTGGCTGTAGCTGCTAAAAATCAAAGTTTCCTCCATAAGTTCGATCTGGTTGAAGCTACTTGACTGGTTAACGAACTTATCTGAAATAAGGTCTTCAGATATCTGTTCCCGAAAACAATTCGAAAATTCGTAACCGATTGAGAGTGCAGGCGGACAGACCAACACGTCAATCTTAATAAATAATAGGTGGTTCGAATGACATCACACAAAAATTATACGAAAAAATCGTCTCTTTCTTTACATTTCTCGAAAAAAGGAAAATAGGTCATTGACATATTTTCAATTTTAGTTTTACAGTTTGCACGAGCACATGAGCAACTTCGCAATCGAGCAACGCAACAGCAGAATCCAAATTCCGAGATAGCTCTTATTGCTCTATATAACATAATAATATTATTGTTGCCTCTTCACGCTTTTTGATTTGACTCTTTCCAACAGCCGAGGTCATTCATTTCCAGAGCCAGAGACAATACAAGCCTACAGAAATTTTGATTCGTGTAAATAAAAGTGTTGAAGTGAAGACGCAGAGACATTTTTTTTGTGTCGTGTCGACTGTCGAGTGCGAAAGTGTCGTAGTTCTCTTTTCCTTCATATTAAATTTTGGTTGAACTGACACAGAAATGTGCTTGTGAAACTTTGTTGTTGCTTTTTCCACTCTTGTTGCAAATAATTTCCTTTTATCTACTCCGTGTGTAATTTGTGATTTCGTGCAGGTTTTTAGTTTCAAGTTTCAAGTCTTTTTTGATTTTAAGTGATGAGGATGAGGACTCGATCTTGTTAAAAGTAAGTTAAAAACAAATATAATTTTGTTAATTATTGACATTTAGATTAGATTAAGATAATCAGTGAAGGTGGTATGACTTTTGTTAATTTGTGTTTGCAGGAAAAAAACTGTCAATTAAAAAAATCTTACCATGTTCTTCAACGAAGATATTTTGTTCCGCAATGGATCCTTGGCACTGGTTTGGATGGCAGGGCACGATGAATTCAAAAACATAAAAGGGCGACGACAGAAGCATTTTGTTGCGCTGTTGAATTCCAGTGTTACGGATATTTGGTACGTTAAAAGCGATCATTACTTTGTGTAATAATAATAATTTTGTGAGTCATTTTTTAGTAACGATTTACGAAGATTATTTCCGCAAATGGGAACCGCACACGGAATCACATTGAAGAAGATGGGAACATTAGCAAAAGGCGCCGGTATAATATACCGCATCAAAATAGAGAAATTCGCAAGTACGTGATTGTACCCTAAAGTTGAAAATGTTGACAATATTTTGTTCTTTAAAATTAAATGCTCATTTTTCCTTGTTTTGCTATTTAGGGGACGTTATGCAAGCAAATATCTTATTAAAACGGCCAGTTACTCTACAGATTGATATGCCAGGTGAACGAATGGCTTTAAACGCTCGATCAAAAAAGGCACTGGATAATCCTATTCCTGTTAATAATGATATTGGTGATCTTTTGGTTAATGAGTACAATCAATACGAGAATATATATATGCAATTTGATGGTAAACCTTTAACTAATTTTTAAAAACCAGCTTTAAAGAATATGAGATGATCTCATTGAGATCTACCTGTGCATTTCCGTGATTTGTATATTATGCAAGTAATTAGCGAACTTAACGTTTTATTTTTGCATGCAGACCCATTATGTGAAAATGGCTACCCGTCTCCTCGAGTTACTGCTGCAAACGCTTCGCCCAGGCATTCTGACGTTTTTGTTGCACCCATTATGATTCATCAAACACCACCACGAGGTATTGAAGAGGAACATGGTCAGCAACTTTGTCGAGGAAGAGCACGAAGAAGGGACGAATCTAGTGACGCTGAGAATTATGAAGATGTTCTACGGCGCCTTCAAGTAGCTGCTAACATCGATTCTGGCGCACATTTACTGCAGGAAGATGAACTTTTGATGGTCCGAGATCCTCAACAACAAGATCTTGGTGGAGATTTAGATTTTGGGAATGGTTTGGACCTTTTACATACAAGAGATGAATGCAACCTGCCCATAGGAGGGGATCCAGATGGCGAAGATTTTCCTCTGCCGATGAGGTCGGAAGTTCCGGATGATGGATCCTCCATAGCAATGGGTCCGCCTTCAAACGTAGGGCATGACACAAAACCTGTTGTTGAGTTGGAAACTCCATCAGGAGCAGGAACAAGCGCGGAAAATGTCAGGAAGCGACGAAATGAAGATTACCGTGATCTAGATGAAACAATTATTGAAGTTCCGCAGATCGAGTCAGTTGATCAACGTCCTGGAAAGCGCGCACGGCGACGCTTGAAACTACAAATAGATATTGAAAAGTCGATTTCACATGGTGATATGATTAGCCGGGTCACTGCGACGAGGCAAGAAAATGACATGGATGCACTCAATGAACTGGTGGTAAGCTTTTAGTGTTTATCTTAACCTTCAATAATTGTTTTCAATTTCATCAAAGAATCTACAACCTACCATTATCACAGTTCAACTCGTTTTTATATTCATTTTTAGATGAATACAAGGGCAACCCCGAAACGTTACTGGACCTTACTTGCTCAGAGAAACAAGTCCGCAATAGACTTTATAACAACGGCAGGGAGAGTTTCTTCAAGCAGTGCATTGAATGAAATGGTCACAAACATTATAAAAAAACGGAAAGAACAAATACCGATTGCAGAGAGACATAGGGATTATTCATGGGAGGGAACTACCATTGCTGGAGTTTCTACTGACACGGCAGTGGATGTAGGCAGGAGTGCTGCTGCTGCGTAAGTAACATTTTGTTTTTATTTGTGACAAAATATCTAAACTATATATTTCACAACGAAAAAAAGTGTATTGTGTAAAAATGCAACTTTTTTTCGATGTATATTTCCTTTGTATTCAGCATGTATTGTTACCATGTAGTTTGTAACTATTAATTCTTGAATAGGGATGATTCGTCCCAACTTCCCGACATTGTTGTACAACCGCAAGATGATTGTCGTCCATTCGACGATGGAATGGCTCCTGATCAGCAAGATGCTTACATGGAAATTCCCAATCCCCATGATGATTGTGGTGAACAGCAAAACGATCCATTCGTCGTACCTGAAGGCCAGGGCACCAGAAGGAGGCACAATATTCATGAACAAGTGCTAACTGAAAACATGGACCGTGGGAAAACCTTTGACAAGATGTACCCACCTAATGTGACAAAGAAGAGGAAAGCTGCCCGGGCTTTTTTTCTTTTGTTGGGTAAGTACCCACCAAGTACCTTTTTACCTGTTGCATATTGCTATACGGACACTTTTTTATCGAATAACATGCCATTAATATAAATCCATTTTTTTAGAAATGCAAGCAAAGAAAGATGTTGCTCTGAATCAGGAACAATCATTTGGTCCAATTACAGTAGCAAACCTGCGACCATCTTAAAAATACCAGTTAAAAATGTAACGTTTTTTGTGTTATTTTTTTTAAAACTTTTAGTTATAGTATAGGAATTAATTTTTTACATTCATAAAAAATAAATTATTAAATACAGATAGATAGTGTAATATTATTGTATACCTACATAACAAGGATGCTCCGCGATATGTATGTCTGTTATTTCATCAGGTTCCATGCGGTTTCAAACTTGTACTATTACAGAACCTTATTTTATTATTATTATTATTTGTGTTTATTCTCTTAATTCTAGTTACCATTGACTTATTATTAGCATGTTTGCCTTCATTTGTACGTTTACGAAGAATAAAAGAATAAATTGTATATACATCATAATATTTTGTGACTGTCATGACATGAGACATACTTAGGGGCAAGAGTCCGTCACGCCCTCATTCATTCCACCACCATGATCTCACTGCTTGGTGCACGGGACATACATAGCTGTAGTGAACATTAATTTCGCAATCCTTTCATGTTACAACATATATACCTACATAGTTTCATATCTACTGGACATTGACAAGTCATACCACTTCATGACACTGAAAAAAAAAAAAAAATGCTGCTTGAATTCTCATAATAATGATTATTTCATGTACTAAAGTTACATAGCTTCTTTACTGCTACTTTATAAAATACCCCTGTACGTCTGTATGTCTGATTGTGGCGACTTATATAAGCATACCACGCTATATCGTTTAGACGGTTCTTCATGCAACTCCGTATTCAAGGTAATTAGATTTTAGATTATTACAAATTTAACATCAGTTACCATCCAACCCTGACCCCTTGGGAGCAACAAAAAAGCTTGGGATCTCCATATCTCACGTATATGGCTGGATCGATTGATATTTATACGTTAGCCGGCTTATTGATCTGGGATTTGAATATCATCGGTTTTAACCCCTGGCCCTCCTGGGCGACGAGAGGATGCCGAGGGGTTTTGTCCCTTCTTCAGTTTGGTCGATCTATGGTTAAAGGGTTAAATTTGACACGCTACTTTCTGATTAATTATATTTGGCATACTATTATGTAAACTAATGTAGCAAAAAAAAATCAAATTAAATAGGCCTCCAATTTGTATGTTTCGAACGATTGTTGCAAAATGTGGCATTATGGATGTATTTGTATAGTAGGAGATAAGAAGATTAATAATAATTATTGTGGGCGTATATTTGTTTCGACTACTACACAAAACAAGCTTTTTGAAAGTTCACTCCAGTGACGACTAGTTCGCGGGATTGAAAAAGTAATTACAGTTACAGCGTGATTGAAAGCGGATGATGATGCTGATGCAAGCAATCTGTTAGTAGGTATTACGTATATATATATGCCTATTTAGGTATAAAACAGTTGTAGAATTGTCCTTTGACTTGTATATAATCTCACGATATACCTACATAATGTTGTATGTCGACTGCCGAGTCGGCAGTGCCGACACATATTGATTGTGTCATTGCAATGTCCCTCCCCCTTTATTAGCAGACAATGAGAAAGGCTTTAATTTTTTGTATCTTTCTGGTTCAATATCTATTTATAGAAATTGTGGTAAACTAAATAGTTATTAACATTTTGCGAAGCAATGTTATTGAGATCGTTACAAGTGTCTGTCCGTCCGTGTGTGCCCACGCCGTTGAACCGAGTGGACCCAAATAAATTTGGTACACAGAGGTACCTTAGAATACTTATTACCTTGACCCTTTATAAGTTTTGTTCCCGGGGGATAACCACCCTGGGGACGGAGTTCACCTGGGTGGTTATACCTCATAGGGTAAGATCTCACCACAGCGACATATTACCCCCTCGCCAGCAGGGTGCAGCAAAATGTTATCCCAATCTGTTACAAAAGCTGGTTGTTATAAGAATTATAACTTATAACCTTATTAACTGGGAAATAGACTATAACTATTACACTAGTAATAAGATATGTATATGTATAAAAAAATCAATATAGGTAGGAACATAAAATTTATATTCATTTCTGTGTCTATCTCTTTCACCTCTGATTAAAGAATTCTTTGCTTTATTCATGGTAATTACAAAAAAAAATACTTAGGCTAAGCCTGAGCCTGAGCCTGACCTGAAAAGTATAAGCCTGAAAATGCCTGACCTGATCTGAGACATTTGATCTGAACAGGCCTGATATATACTCTAAATAATGATGATACGGAACGGAATGATTTAAATGACTTGTTATACTAGCCTGTTCATGTACAATTAATTTCTATCAATACGTGTACAAGCCAAAGTCCACCTTCGCCTTTATCACACCTGAACTTCTTGCCTTTATTCGTACATGCACAATGATACGAAATCAATGCTTTTGTTGTTAACATCATCATAAAAAGTCCCCACTTTAACAAAAATTCGTTTTATTTAAATGACTACAAAAGTGAGAAAGTAGAGCTACACATGAAATGTTGCCATGGTTTTATGTATTTAACACTATTCCTTTAATAAAGAACGATGAACCCAAAGATGTACAAAAACACCAGCATATCTTTGTAAGAAAACCAAAACTCATTAAAAAATTAAATGATCGAAAAAAATGATACGATACAGTAATCGTAAATGTGAGACTTTGAGCTTGGATCTGAAAAAAAAAAATGTTTTGGATTTTTTTTGGTTCCTTCTTTAAAAATCTGCGCAGTAAGTATATTTCTCCATAATAATATAATATACCTATAATAACGTATGACCTTATCGAACTGGTCGTACTATGAATATGGATCAATATAGGTAATAATATAAAACAATTCTAAATGGGGGAAATGATTTTTTACACAGTAGCAGCAGCAGTTGTCTGAATGTTATTGACATATTACATTATAGTACATTGCCAGTAATAATAAGAATAATAATAATAATAATGTGCTTAAATGCAATTGTGGATTAAAAGAGTTAAGTACATATATAACGATAAAGCATAATATCAGCAAGTGTGAATGCATCTTATAATATACATTTTATATTAGGTGTAATATAACGATCAACTATAAGAAGATTACATATATGTATATACGACGCGACACAAACACGGACAATCTAATTGGACTCTTGCAGCACTTTTCGCGTTGGAAGTTTTTAGCGTGTATTGAAATTTACCTGTTTTGATTGCGTTATTAAATTATGTTACCTGATGCGAAATCCAAATTGAACCGTTCTGCGTTCTTTTAATTTGGTACAATGACAAACTAGGTATAACTACAATCTATGCTTGGCGTCCCGCTGCAAATATAAAAGGACCGGCTTTTTGTTCAAATCATAACAGTATAAACTGAACAGTGGAACAAGCAATACTAATCTTATTCACATGAGGTTTACCTATTAACCTTATTATTATTACAAATTGTTTTTGAATATTTTGTTTATAACAATAACAAAATTCAACAACACAAGAACGTGATTTAGTGAAAAATATCAAAGTTAGTGCAACACTGAAAAACCCATCATTTCGGAATTAACAACATCATCATGAGCCCTTCATCAAGTGAGTTAGACATGGACCTAGAAATCAGTTCAGAGGCTGAAAGTCAACAGCTTGCCATACATGAGTATGCATTCGGGATAATGTCCAATGACACCAAGGGACAAACGACAATTGTTGGAATCAGTGAGCCTTATAAGAAAAGGTTATCAGACAGCGAATCGTCTTCTAATGACGACCATACCAGTTCGGAAGGATTTCAGTCATGGTCCATGTGCATGTATCAGTCTCAATCGGGGTTCCAAAATGAGAATGAAGAAGAAGATGGGCTGAGTGAGGACAATAATAATAACAACTTGACAATGCCAATGGCAGCATCCGCTCCAGCGACAGATTCGTTCCTGAGAGAGTACAGAATGAATTCAATGAAAACGTCTACGATAAACACTGGGGTCCGACTAAATAGCTCAAAACCACAGCCATCTTTGATTCGTAAGTGGAGCAGTAACTCAATCTTTGGAGGTGCCAAGTTGTCGCCCCAGCAAACCCGCTGCCTTTCGGTTCCTCTTGATAGTGATGATCCTGACGTGCATTTGGAACCTGAGCCTGCAGAGAGCTGGTTGAGCTCCATCACTAATATTCCAGACAAAATTCGACAACACAGGGCAGATAAGCACAGATTCAACGTGAAAAACGTTTCTCGCGATCAATTAAAACAATTGTATTGTTATTGATAACGTATTGTTTCTGTGAAATCATACGAGAAATTGTGTTATTATAAAATGTATTGTACATACCTACATGAATGTACCTTTTTTTTCTAAGAAACAATGTTTTTATTATACTGTTATTATTATATTTTACATTTTGAATACACGGACATGCCGGAAATGTCTCGTGATTTGTACAGTTACATAATGTTCAATGTTTATTGATTTTGAATGCACATGTTATGTAATAAATAAATAAAATCAAAAGAAAAAAAGATAAAAATGGCTTATTGCTTTGTATTGCATAATTGGCATTTGTGTTTTTCTTAAAAACATGCATTAAATATATTTTTCATGTATTCATCATAATAATATATAATTGCTCATTTGTAGCATTGGCTCGAAAAACCTGAGTGAAATGTCCTTCAGTACGCTATTTTGTAAACAACTTAAAGTCTTTCCTATACATTGAAAAAAATAAATGAGGTGGCCATGATTAGATTTTTCCTGGTCTTGTGCTGGAGTAAATACTGGCTCGTGCTGGCTGACTGATATACATTCCATTCATTCACGTGCACTTGGACGTTCATTCAGTTATCAATGATATTGATGCATTCTGAAGGCGCCTGATCAACACATAATATATGTGATTATGATTAGATAAATACCACGGTTTTCTATGGTTCATTGAATTCTTGAACCTTCACACTGGCTCAAATGACAGATCTGATTTTTTCCGATCAATCAATGTTTTTGATTTTCAATCACCATCGTCCTCTGCACTGTCCTATACATATTCAATCGAATAAAGTTGCCCATATGCCCAGAAATATCAAGTGTTATGTTCATGGTGCGCTTGTCATGCCAGACAGAAAGGAAAGCACATGATTTTCCCATACTTATAAATTACATAATGTGTAAAGGTAGCAAAATCAGATACTGAATTACTCATTATTATATTTTCGCTTTAAAAAAATGGCAAATATTCAACAAACAACAGAATTGCACCATTGTTTTCATTAATATTGCACACATTTGTATGAGGTATTTTGTTTGCTTTCGTTGGGCTCATTAACAAAAGGATGACAAACAGGAACAAAAACAATTATAATAAACGTCCAGCTATTGTTTTTTGTTTGTCCAATCATTGCGTTTTAGATTTAGACAATGGAAAAACACTGTCCAGTCAGTCAGGAGTCAGGCAAATTGCAAAGTGTGTTAATTTTGCGACGCGATGTGATGACGTATGAATGGTAAAGTGATCAAGTGATCAAAGTACGTAAAACAAATAGTACTTCCTTCTGGTCTAGTCAATCATCAAATTGAATAAAGATTTGTAGTGTTTGATTTACAGAAGAGTAAAAAGTAATCCTTATTTTGCAATATTGCATTTAAGTTTGAAAAGATTATGAAACAATTTGTGGAGGCGTGACACAATGAAGGTCAGGATTTATCAATCCCTACATTTTATTCGAGCGGATCAAATGGCGCAAGAAATTTTGACCAAAAAGTGTTGACTAAATTGAAATCATTGTATCGCAAGAATTTTCCATATGAAAATAGACTTCTAAACTCCCGAAAATTGAATTTTCACGTAAAATTTCAGCTTTATCCTGTTACGTCAGAAGCTACGCCCTCGAATTTTACTTAATTCTTTTCATCGTAACATGATAGGTATATCTCCTAGTTATTATCTCATCTATCTCCTATTTTAATCCTTAAGTCTAACTTAAAATTGAATGTAGCACGTAACAGACGTAACGAGAGTAAAAGATGTCAGAGAATTATTAAATTAAAATCATCCCGGAGAAATGAACGTTATATATATTTACATATATGTGCATATCTGTAGGTATGTACAAAGGTCATTATTTGAAAGAGTGTTTTGTTTATATATTATGTACTTTATTGCGGTATACATAGAACCAAGTACCTAATTAAGTGTGCTAGCATAACTTGCATACTCTATTCTAATTTTCTAATATTTGGTATGTGCTCATATCCATGCATAGGTTTGGCCTTGGTAGTACCAGAAAGTCACAAATCGGTTAATAAACTTTAATATTTTCTAGCAAGGCAAGAATAAAATAGGATCATGGAAAGAAACTCGTACTGTTGAGAAATTACATGCCAGACACGATTTAAAAACGATTTTCAAATGTTTCGAACGTGTTTCCAGAGGTTTACCTGCATAAAACACCTGCAAACCAATAAAGATTTTTAAACGATTCTTTGCAACCCCTACTGTCATGATCTA
>JAHZNC010004646.1:0-12600 GCA_027744095.1 Zhuqinia jingwanae | reverse complement strand
AAAGCTTCATCGAATCATGCAAAAAACTTTTGTATTTACTACAAGGAAAATCTTTTATTTCCTGTCGCCAGACATATATATATTTTTAGGATTACATTACAATGATGATGGGTGGTACACCTACCACCAGCGGTGAGAATAATAAATTAGGATTTCTGTACTTATGTGTGCATTGTAACAAACAAAGGAATGTATAGGGATTATTTATATAGATTTAAGATGTAAAGGAAATCAAGTGACGTTTATACTTTATATATAGGATATTATGATGATGATGACAAGTGTGGCTGAAATGTTGATATAAAGATGAGTATCTTTAAACCAACAACAGCAATATAATATATCCGTGGCAAATTGGTGGGAAATGTGAAAGCATCGTTGGGGCTGTGGCATGTATTTTCCCCACAACCACAATCAGACTGTAGAAGGAGGAAAGAGAGAAGACTATAGAAAATTTATAAAAGCTCAAATCTGATTTTAGGATAAAATGATAAAGAGTCTGAGAGTGAGAGTATCCCTGCCCCACATTGTACATAAATAATGCATCTTGCTAACCAACTATAATTTCCTTAGCGTTTTGGTTGACTTTTGTGTTTCCCTGATTGGTATTCACGTTTAATTTTTTGAAGCTCACGGATTCCATCTTATTACATATGTATTATCTTTGCAAAAAATGGAAGATAAATAAATAAGGAGTGGCACAAGTAACCGTAAACACACTCGATCATCAGTGCGTCACTATTTATTTTACACGCGCTGTATATACATACTAGACTCTATAAACTCGAAAGAAAATCATTTAAAATTTGTAGATATAGTAATAACAGTCTGACATTTCGGCGAGCAATGTCAAAAGTGGAATATTCGCTTATATGTATATAGGTAGATAGATGTAAAAGTTTATATCATCCCATCAGTTAGGTGTATCTTAAGAGTTTTGTTGTTGATACAAAGAAAAATGAATATTATTTGAGTAGCTCAGCATGTAAAACAGGAATACTATCATCATGTTTATTATTACGTATTTATTATACAGGCAGTTTATTTGGGTGCCTATTTTATTTGGCTTCATTTCATACTACAAGGTTTACTATATATTTTTGGAATATAAGTAGTAATAGGCATTAACAAACTTAATTCAATGAGAAAATTACCGTCTGTGTGTGCCCTGTGCTAACAACCAACATCATAACACTCTACTACATTCATTTTGTGCAATGAGCCTGACAAGCACAAAAAAAAATACTCGCACAAGTTGTTTGCAAACTCTATATATTATGCGATCATAAGAGAGAAAATAGTTTATTATTATTATTATTATTACGATATAGGTTAGCATGGTACGTGAGCAGAATCTATCTACCTGTATGTGTATTTTTTTTTCTTGGGACAAGGCGTCCCATATATTATCTCTAGTAAATACGTCCATGATGTTATCATCAATTTTGTCAGTTTATGGTGAGCAGAAGTGGTTCAGTCATAAAACTATTCCAAGTTCGGAGAAGTGTCGTAAATATGATTGTATTACCAGGTCTAACCCAAACCAATCATTCAAGTTACCCCTTTTTACATTTTAGTGGCATTTTTTTTTCGTTACGTTATTCCCCTGTCTTTATACTAAGGAGCAACGCATAATGCACGTTATACCATGGTTTTGTATTAAATGTACTATAGAACGCACCACCACCACCACCACCGTAGCATTATGACTTTGAGAGGAGAAGGTGTAATAACGTGTGTGATGGGAGTCCCTAGACAATAAGTAGTTGCAATGTTGTTGCTTCATAAGTTTGTCTGACAAGTTCTCTGCTGCTCTATATACTTGTAGTAGTATGTATTATTGAAGGACTTGCGACAACTGACTTGACGATGATGATGATGATATTTGAGAGGTTGTTGTAGGAAGCCACTAAAATGCCTGGTTTTTGCATGCTTGCTTGCCCATACATTTTGTACCATCATAATAATAAAGCAGCACAAAATAAGTGAGGATACACACCTACATACATACACACCCTTGCAGTATTACCCTCTCCATATAATATTTGTAACTTCTTGAGCAAGAAAATGTTTACTTATTTCTCAACAGCGTTTTATGTGTTCACTGGCAAAAACCTTTTTTTACCTTTCCACACTTATCTGTATGTAGGTATGTACGTTATATTATTATTATTATTACTTTGTGGCAAAAAATTGTTTATGTTGTAAATTATTGTAAACCTTTTGGGATTTTCTAAACAAGCCTATATATGTATGTACAACACCCAACCTTCTCAGGTGTAATGTATATATGTTCACGGGAAAAAAAGAGGACAAAATTTGCCAAGACCAAATAACAAAACAACACTCCCGTTTCAAACCCATGTGCACTTGCTACACTCACACTTACAGTTAAGCTAACATTATGCGAGGGCATTTTAAGCCTTTTTAGGTCTAATGGATATTGCAGGCGCTTTAGTCATTTGCTAAAAAGACGAATACGATATTCTCTGTAGAAAAGAAACGACCCTTCTTTCCTTAAACCACAAAACTTATATAATTTTCTTATTCAAAGATCAGACAGAATTTTTTTTACGCGTTATACCTTTCTTTGGAACTTCAATTTACACACAAACAAACTTATTTTCAAGACAGTTTTTAGTTGTATGTTAATTTATATAATTTTCTTATTCAAAGATCAGACAGAATTTTTTTTACGCGTTATACCTTTCTTTGGAACTTCAATTTACACACAAACAAACTTATTTTCAAGACAGTTTTTAGTTGTATGTTTACAGGATGTACACAAAGATGCACAATGATTTCTTCCAGAATTTTTTTATTACTTTATCTGGCTTCATGCAAAAAAAAATTGTCAAACCAAAACTTAAGGAGTTTTCCCTAGGAATAAGATTTTTTTGTCAGAGACTGATACTATTTTGAGAACATGGATGTTCATATATTATTTTCTTCTGGTTTATTGGAATAAATTGTGGAGTTAACAATGCCCCGATGTATAGTGAATCTAACTTTAAGTAAATCATAAATGTAAATAAGGGCCTCTTTTCCCCAAATTGTAGTTTTTGTTGGATTATGTGCCGAGAAAGATAGAGAGAGAAAGTTCATATCGCTAAAAGTAGCAAATTGCTGAACACGCGTTTGTTTTTCAGAAAAGTGTCCAGAGAAATGCGCTATTACATCTGTCTCTCTGAGCAGAGCAGCAGAGCTTTAAGTTTGGTAAATGGTGTGGTTTTTTTTTAGAAAAACTTAAGAAAAATTAAAATGATGCAAGTTGTGTGTGTAGAACAAGATGATATACAAAAAGTGGCAAAGTGAAAACAAAATGGGATTGGCGCTGGGGCCAACGGTCTGTGGTTATTTTTTATTTGCTCTAGATTACAACCATTTCCATTATCATCATGTGTGCTGTAATGGTAACAGTCCCATTGTGAGAAGAAAAAATCTACATTTGTTTCAGCATGATCTTTATTTCAGGCTAATTAGGAAAAGTTTGACTGGTCCTGCCGTGGACAACAGCTTGGGTGATATGTGCTTTATTTAACTTTAGCAGCAGCAGCAGCATCAGTGAAAGTACAGTAGCGAAACATTAAAGTAGTGCGAAAAAAGGGGAAAAACTTTCTTTTCTCGTAGACATTTCATTTTCATTGTTGCCATCCACCGCCACCACCACACCACTACTCTTGTTCGATTTTTATCACTCCACACATGTTATATGTATGTATGTAGGTATATTATGTATATCAGTCACAAATCTTTATCTTTTTCTGGAATCTGTCGGCTCGAGAAAAGAAGCTTAGATTTGTACGTAGGGTAGCTTCAAAGAACTACAAAATCCTCCACACACATACGAATTTGAAGATTCCGTGAAAGGGCTCACGAATCAGAGTTAGAAAAAAAAGTCCACCATGAAATTAAATGCGCAGTCCTTCGAACAACTTACACGTGTGTAGTAGTATAATGATGACAATATGATGCGCTGCGCGCGAGTAGTAGGTATGTAGGTATGTATGTTTCGTATGCATGCATGCATCCATCCGTGACCAATGTGGACTACGTCATCAGCGCTACATCAGGTATTAAATTAAAAACAGCTTAAGTAGCTCAGAAAATTGGAAATTGGACTCAGGAGAAACAAACTTGTAGTTTTTGGGTTGTGTGTATGTTAAAAACTTTCCCTCCGTCGATGTCGACTGCTTGTACATATTTTTGAGCCACGTGGAATATTATGTTGTACTAACCCAAACAATCCGTTTAAAGTGTAATCAAGAATTTGATTTAGCTATTGACCTACAACCACGATCTCTCAAAATTATCCGAAGAACACATGTCCCAGTCGTAGTCCATATCATATAAACGTTCCTATTCCCAGTTAGCATTCGTATACTCATAAAAATCTAATTTTACTTCCAATGTGCAAGCTTGACACATACCAGATCTTATATTTGGATTGCCGCGCCAAAGGGAATAATGATAAAGTCAGAGAAAATGTGTTTGTTTTTGTTGAGCTTTTCCACGTAGTTTAAATCAGGTGAGTAGAATAAATAACAACATGGAAGTCGGCTAAAAGAGGAAGGCATCAATCACTTTACACAAAATTGTGGGCTAATGTGTATAAAGTTGGTTTTGGTGTACGGGATTCCATCTAGTTTCTTGCAGCAAGCCCAAAAGTATTATCATAACTTTGTTCGGCTTTATTTGAACATTTAGCAGGTTATCTGTAAGAATGTTGGAGAATTAATAAGTTGATGTTAGGCAAGGGAAATTATGTGAATTCTGGAATGTAAGTATTTTTATAAAAAACTGGGGGACACTGCATATTTATGATACTTTTTTTGGAAATGGGGCAACTTGAACTTGGGCTTACTAAACTGCTTGCGGATGTGTATAATTTTGGATTGTGACTTTATCATTTAAGTGCTCAAAGCTAAGAAAGTGTTTTATTCCAAGTTATTCGTTGTTGTGAAAAACTGTCCAGTGTAAAAAAAGTCAGAGATAGTGGCTGACATATATACCTTTTCCTATTCACCTTAACGGGTTGATATGAATCAGCATTTTTTTGTGTATCTCCCACTGATGCGTCGTTTAAGAGTCGCTTCTGCTGGAAACACGGAATGGTGAACTCTGCTCTGATTCTAAACGTTTTTCGCTTGCTTCCATTCCCATGATTTCTTTAACATCTTCCTAGAGATTTGGAACTAGATAAAACCAGTGTAGTAGATGTACTTTACACACTTACGCTTATACCCAATTTCCTCTAAAAGGAAACTCATCTTAGATATATGTTAATATAGTACATTACATAATGTACACATGTACCTTTCCGATAATTCATTCCTTTTGGTTTCGGTAAGATTCCCACTAATAAATTATTACTTTTATCTTTGGTCTCCCCAGGTTGGCTTCCTCCTCTGGTTTTCCTTTTTTTTCCTTTGAAGACTTCATTCCGTATTATGTACATTTTATTTTGCTTACACTCTAAAAAAATTTTATAAACAAAAAATAATTAAACCTTACTTTAGTATAATGCAATTAGTATGTTAGTCTAACTCCTGCCATTCAAATTTCTTAACTCTATTAAGTAAATGACAGTTGAGCATATTATTCAACTTTTTTCTGTGAACAAGATGGCACAAAATCCGTCTTTATGTACAAATGTACAAATAAATACACTCCTGAAAGATGCAGATGTGAAAAACACAACTTGACACACATTCACGGTCCATAATACTCACAGCCCATGCTAGTTTTCTTTAAGCGCTCAAAAACAAGATTTTTGATACATTTTTTCTTTTCTCTGTAAACATGTTTTCTTCGACTACTTACTTCAAACTTACTACTAAGCATATTTCACTTCATTGAAATGTAAATACATAAAGCGTGTTGGTTTTAGTTTTGTAAAAAAAACTGTTTCCCTTTTGTATTTATGTACCTGCATATATATTTTTCTTTTTGTACATTATTTTCGGCCTGTGTGTGTGAATGTGGGCCTACGTAATACATATATTCCAATCTGGAATCTTATCTACAAATACTATTTTGTTCAGTGAGCAAACATTTCCTGTGTTAAGGGAGAGTTAAATAATGCAATGCCAAATTTAGTCAATACGCTAGAACAAGATTTTCACTAAATATAATATGTATGTGCAATCACAATCACACAATAGCGCAATATATAAAAAACAACCCCTTCATGTTTTATGTATATTGTATATAAAGTGTGTAGAATAGTAGAAGCTTAAGTAGGTACATGTCGCAAAGAGATTGTTATCCTTCGTCGTATAATGCCCTGAAGTTGAAGTATCAAATACTTTTGTTGTGTGATTGTGTGTGTGTGTGCGCGCGGATGGATGAATGCTTGGGCACTTTAATGCCAACCGAATGAAAGCCTATATAGCTGGTTTATTTATATCACACACAATAGTCCCTGAGTCCCTATAGTTCTTATTTTAACAGAAAGTTGCTAATAAAGGATAAGAAGGCTTTTCCCCGTCTATTTTTTTCTATTCTTTAGTTTAAGTGGGAAGACCAGCTTTCATATATATTATGTTTTTGTTTCTTTTGAATTATCTTTCAAGTAGCACAATCCTTCATGGGTGTGTTGTCCCTGATATCATTGTGATTCCATATCCTTGAAACAAAAAAATAAAAATAAAAGTGCTCCATTTTTTGCCACTTTGTCCATTGAATTTTGAAAATATAAAAGTTAAAATACACAAAAAAGTGAAGTGTATAACGTGACAGGTTTTTGAGTTGCAAGAGTATACTTCCGCAGCATTTTTCAATGTAGGTACTATTTATGTTTGAATGGTCGTCGTTTCAATCTCCGACATTTGGGACAAGTTCCGTTTTGCACCATTTCACGCGCAAAAAATGCATGGAATGAGCCGAGTTTATTCAAACTTAAAATTAATAAAATCTTTTAAAAATTTCCATTTTACTACACTCTATAGCACAACATGTTCTCAGAAAAATATCTTTCTAGAGAAAGGAAAAGATTTCAATCAAGTTTCAATGCGAAACCCATTCGTGATTTTACATAAGAAACTGGGACAAAAATCTGCGTGTAAAATCTCACAAGACAATACAAAATGGGAACAAAAATACTTGTAAAACCTTCAAGAGAACACATTTCTCACAATTTGAAAGTCTAAAATGTGTGCATGATAATCTGTTTTTGCGAGGTATGTATGATGTAGGACTGAAGACAGTTTCTTTATTATTAGCTTTTTTTAAATATCGCATTCATATCAACCCCAACTATATAATACGTAAGTTACAATGGTGCGAAATATCCTTGCAAAATAAAATATTTAAACGTACCTAAATATCATACATACATATTTGACACACAAATCGAGAATGGTTACACTTGATTTCTACGAATTTTTCTGAACGAACGAATGTTTTCTGAGTTTTTTTTGCTTGTACAAGCTTGTTCTTGAAATACTTAACATTCACAGAGAAAAGTTTTTATCATTTTTATTTACATTTCCTTCTGATTTTAGTTTACAAAAGGGATTGACTGGAACATCAACTTTTTTATTTTATCATTCAACGTTGACTTTCAACTTTGGTATTCAAAAAAAATTTTTTTTAAGTATGACTTTTAATTTTTGATCGACTGGGATGAATGGTATTCATTTCTTAATTTAGCTACTCAAAGAGTATGTAAGAAATGATCCCTTTAATTTATGCACGTGCATTGTCTTGTTGCTGTTCGTTAATGTTGAAATCCCGAAGAGAGAAAAACTTGTAGTAGGTAAGTTATAGGCTACTGATATAAAAAAAACACACGGCATATTACGCATAAATACCAAACTAGAAATTTAAACATTTCCAATATTTGCGTGTACACAAAAAAAACTAGCAAAAAAATTCACATTTAAAAATGTTTACGCATGCAACAAACTTGAGAATTCTTGAAATGATTTTTTTGTAATATTTTTTTCAAAAAGTGTAATGAATGATTCTTGTGACTCAAAAGAAAATTCGTTGTATACAACAAGCTATAGGCATGTGTTTGCAATGAAACGAAAACTCGCAAGAACTGAGTTTGTTATTTTAACTTAAACTTCGACATTTTGCAATGTCGATATGATGTAAACTCTTGCAAATAACATATTTTCTGGCAACAGTGCTAGTTTGCTTAGCATACGAATCCAATAATGTTTTTATGACTATGTATATTTAAAGTAGGTGTACATAAAATGTACACTTCTTTTTTTAGCATATGTTTTCTTTGTTAGTTGAGCTATTACGTTCATGGGAATGTTTCTTGGGAGTGTGAATACAGAAAGACGACGTAGGTTTTCTTTTGATGAGAGCCAAACATTATTACTTTTTAAGTGGAATTTACTTGCAAAAAATTTCTTGGATGTTTTTTCCCCAAGTGCGTGAAGCAAAGTGTTTATGCAAAGTAACGAAGAAAGAATCTACTACACACTTTGCTTCATTCTTTTCGTCTCGCTATTTGAGAGAGAGAGAGAGAGGAAATCTTATGGAAATCGTCACTTTTTCTTTACTTTTATTTTTTTTAGCACGGAGAATACGGATGATCTCAAACAAACTCTTTCCTCTTCTTTTTCTTGTTGACGTATCTCTTTCCATTTTGGTAACTCTATCTTGCGCTCACCATTGCTCGTCGCGCGCGGTGTTTTGTTTGTTTGTTTGCATTGTCTTTGCTTTTCTACATACTTTATCCTGAATATATGCACGACAAAGTCTTAATCAAGACAGCTGAATCCACTTTCCCTGTTATTTCAGCTTGACTTGGTTCACGAGTTGGAATATGGATGAATAAACCTTTCTGCTTGCTTTTTAAAAGGTATACATGTGTCACACTCATTTTGTTTTGAAAAAAGTTTTTAAATAATGATTTTACTTTTCATAATAGTTCTTTAAATGTACTACTGCAATATTTTTCCCTCCTTTTTTTTAAAATATATACTGCATAGGTCATGTTGTAACTCTAAATATTATTGCTATTATTGCAAAAGTACATAGTATTTGGATTATAATTATTAATCAGGCATATACTTTACTCATTCAAAGAAAAGCTAGCCTGAGCAGCTTATACCCCGACATTGGTGGTCGTAATAAGTATAAATACAAATCAAATTGTCGCAACAGCAGCTGTAAGGAAGGACAACTGCGCAAATGAGTAATTCAGTAAAAAGGTTATGGGAGAAAGTTAGGACCGAGTATTTCTTATGTCGCCTTAGGGGAATGTAATAAGTTCCATTCCTCAAATTAAGAGAAGATGCTCGTAGAGTTACTTCTCTCTTTTTTTATTTCAGTGGATAATATTTGTTCCAATAAGAGAAGTAGTGTGACTGGCCAAAGGAAAATGAGTGGGAATATTATCTCTAGACTGTACACAACACTGCACCTTTAATACTGCCATTAAAATTGATTAGTTAGAAGCTTGTACATATGTGGGAAGCATGTTGTATATCGCACAAATATAGGATCTTCGCCCTTTGGGCATGTACTATAAATATACCACAACACGCTAGTTTTCATATATTATTGCATTTGGCAAGTATGTATAGGTATACATATTATATTGGATGTATTAAGTAAGTTTGAATATCCCGAGGCCAAGTCGTTTTTCAATAAGCTATGTACGTAATGGCTTATAATGTTATAATAATAATAATAATAGCAGTGTGGAGCCATTGAAATACACATGACAGATAAAAGAGGACTTTTAGTTGGAAAAAAGTCCTCACTTCATCACTTTTATTATAACATATTGTCTGTGTGTGAGCGTACACAGCCTTACTACGGCCTGTGTCAATGGGCGCATGGTTAACTTCTTAAATCTCCTTGTGGAAAAAAAAACAGTCAGAATGATAAATCCTCGAATGAAAAAGCCAAAAAACCACACATTATATAACCACATAATATGCCAACAAATATCATTCATTATATACTTACTACCTATTTTAGTTCCATATTATATTTTTTATATTTAATATATATATTCTGTGTGGGATATTGTGTCAGGATGTGATTATTTCGTTGAGTTAAGCCAAAGTGTTTATGTTCAGGGCTGTGAGAAAGATCCTTTTGCCTGACGACAATTCTTGGCTTATGACATGTTATTAAAAAGTATAACGTAGCTTCTCTATCTTCCTGCCAGCTTCACAATTACCTACTTTCAAAAATCCTGTTATACGAAAAAAGCAGAGACATTAATTCTCATATTATATGACTTATCCAACAGTACACGTACGTACACTCTTTTTTAATCTTACTATCGATGAATTTTTTGTCCATCCTGTGTGTATTTGAAAGCTTCACAAAAAAGCTTTAATATTGCTGTTAGTACGACTTTTAGCTTTATTCAGGCAGAAGCTCACAAAAAATTTATTTTTTATTTTGCAATAAAACATGTGAATTTCTATGAAACAGAGGTTTATAAAAATCGACTCAATATTTTGCTTTTTGAGAGAAAAAAAATCCTTGAAAAAAATGATCTATCAGCAGAGACGCAGACATTATTTATGAAACATGAGCAAATGAGCGGAAATGTGGTGTATGCACATGTCGAGTTGTGATGAGCAAAAAGACAATGTGATGAGAACATCCTTTAATAGTAATTTTACATTTACATGATAAATATCTGTTAAGAGGTGCAGACATGCTACGTCTACACACACACACACACACACACTATTTTTATACATTATGGAATTATGTCAGGAAGTCGGAAGAAATAAGAAGGCTATTTTGTTATTATTATGCATGGTAAAATGGAAAAAGAAAACTATCTGCAATGTTTCATCTGTGAATAATAATAATAATAATATTAGAGTTGAGTACGTATGCCTATGGATGTGTGTTAACATTGAAACAGGAAAATGAAGTAATCTTTGGATCAACAATCACACACACAAAATACATACATACATCAAAATTGGTATAAAGCCAGAAGACATAATAAAAATTGTCGAACTTTGATATATTTTTCTTTCGAAAAACAAGGAAATGATTTCCAACTTTCTTTTTCCAAGTTTCTATCACAAAGTCATAGTTCTTAGAGAAATCCAGATGAGTACATTTTAGCATATGAATACATGCATACAACATACAACATACTTTTTGTGTGTACAGACATCAACAACACAACACGGAATGAGACATTCAGAGGTGGTTTAATGGCATAATATTGTTTTTTATATATGTGGCACATTATTATTAACATACTACATTGCGAAACCAAAAATTGCTTACAAAACAAATTATTCAGAATTTTTTTTCAACGAAATTATTATTCCAATATTAAGTAAACACAGCACGTTTTAACCAAAATCTGTAATACTTGTATAAAATCTATTCTCAAATATCACATTGACCTTATAGTATAATATACTTGTTTACTACATAAGCACATATAATGAGAATTTTATGTTATTATTAGCAAAAAATTATTATTATCTTTCAACAACAAGAAATTATACATGTATTTATGCACAAGAAATTTTTTTTTTGTTTTCCTCAAGAAATTATATCCACGCTAAACAAAGGAGTTATAAAAGTTTTTTGTACCATCTTCCGATTATAAAAAATAGTATTGTTGTAAAAGCTCACATTTACATCAAATTTGAATATGTACATGTTTGTGATGGTCTCACAAAATTAGCTGCAAGCCTCTGAAGATGACAATCATCCAAAATCTCATTTCATCTGTACTTTCCTCGTATTCCTTTCTGGATTATGTATCACACAAATAAAGCTTTGTTACACATGTCCCATTATTTTAACAATACGTTAACCTTTTGTCGTAAATAACATAACGAAATGAAAGGCATGTCATTTTATTACTCATATTTCGTTTTGACGAGACTGATTGAGGAAATGGACATGCATGTTGGGATACATAAATACTTCACTTGCAGAAAGGTCATTTCTTTTCTGAAAGGAAACCAATCAATTCAAATGATGCCTGTGCACCACCCAAGTTGAGGAACTCAAATGACTAATCGTTGAGTGAAAGTGGTGTGCGGGTGAACCCAAATGTTATATAAACACACTTACCTACATTTGTTACGTTGAAAGTTGTATATACGTTCCCAATTTACTTGTGCAAAAAGAAGAGGTTTTATTTTATGAGAGTAGGTATATATATGTATATGTATGTATGCATTGTATAGCCCATCATCAGTAAAGAAAGAAGCCACTTTATTATTGCAATAAACCGCTTTTTCTCGTAGCAAAAAACTTGTTTTTGGTATTGGCTTTGATGCAAGGGAGAAAATATAAAAGCATCTATTCCCTCATAATTCAGGAAAAATCAGCCACGCGCGCTTTGAAAGCAACCATTCTTCATTATTTCCTGCTTCCTGGGCTAACAACAACAATGCACTGCTATATATCATAGAAAGCTAGACAAAAATGCACCAAGTGAGAGAGAGAAACCAGGCTACAAGTTTTTCAGTTTTCTCCTTTCATGCAAAAAAAGGACGTAGTAATAACAACTAAAAATTGTAGTGGGGCCGAGCTCCATCTCCTCTGCTGCTTCTCCTCCGTCCAGACTACTAACTGCCATGATGCAAATACCGTATTCCCTCTAAACATCGCCCGGGCGATCTTTGG